>JAAGNO010008294.1:16968-33191 GCA_033439905.1 Ceryle rudis
AGAAAAGAAAAGAAAAGAAAAGAAAAGAAAAGAAAAGAAAAGAAAAGAAAAGAAAAGAAAAGAAAAGAAAAGAAACTTTATGAGTACTGCTTATAAAAACAGCAAATAAAGTAAATGCTGGTGAGACAAAAGGGAAAATGTGATAGAAGTTGCAACAGTTGTCAAACATTCATTACTAAAATTAGGATAGAAGTTGGGAAAAGGTTTCTGACCAGCAGCAGGGGTGAAATTCTGAGATAAACTTCAAATAGTTAACAAGGTTAAGAAACCTAAGTCAGAGAATTAGAGCCTTTGTTTGTGTAAGGACTTGTACAATGGAGCTGTTAGCAACAGCACACAATTGGATACTATCCCCTAAGAGGTCTCCAGCAGATCCTTCTCCTATGCTCATATGTTTTTTTTTTTTTTAATTGAAAAATAAATTTTAAAATATTTTCTAATCTCACTTTGGAGAGATTCAATGAGTTTTATGATTGGATTGTGTCAGAATGCTTCAACAAACTAGGAAATGTATTTTTGTCAGACTGCTAGCTGTAGCTTCGATCACAGTTACAGAAAATTAAACAGCACAGTTGTCAAATACCAGCTCACTTGATGTTTAATTCATGTGCAAACACCTACTCCAGGTGTTTTCAACACTAGAAACTAGAAATTAGAAACTGGAAACTGTACTCCAGGAGTGGTTCACAAAGTGAACTTTATGCCTGAAAATGAGTTTGTTTTCCTAGGATAAAAATGTCTGATGTGCTGGAAGCCAAAACTATATATTTTCTTGTGATTAATATGAAATAAACGAGTATTTAGATATGTCTTTGTCTAAATCCAAGAAAGAAAAAATTAGAATGCATTAATTACAACACATTCTTTTAAGTGAGGAGCACTTAACCTATAATCCATAAGCCAGTCCAAGCACATCAAATCAGAGTAGATTCTCCTTCTAAGAATTCCCCATGGTCCAAATATCCATGTATATGGCATTGACAGATTATTATTATGATTAGTAGCAGTATTAGTCATCCTTTTCCATCACTGATATTTGCCTATGAACAGAGTTTTGTTCACAAAATACTCCGCTTGCCACAGTGCTGTAGTGCTGTTGCCCTAAGCAGACACTGGGAAATCTAAGAGAAATAATGATCTGGAGGGATGCTTTCACTATTATTTATTTTGAGATGCCAATGACAATGAAATGACAATTTGAAATGACAATGATTTATTTTGAGTACTACACTAGGTGGATTTCCCATGCTCTAAAAAATCCTAGGCTGTGCATACAGCATACATGTGTATACATGAAGTAAAGCAGAAGGGTGGATAAATAAGGAAAGGCAAAACTTTGCAAAACCCAAGAAGTTTAAATCTAAAAAACAGAAAGAGGATTTAAAGTGCAATCTATGGTTTCTTCAACAGCAAGTATGGAAGGTGATCTTACTAGTCATATCACAGGTGAATTAGAGTGAACACTTTGTGTGTCAGAGAGGTCAGATGAGCGAGCAGACTTCTGTAATCAGAATCGAAAATCATATATATACACATACTAACCACTAGGGTCCGGGATTACCCTAGATGTACTCTGCTCCTAGAGGATCATTTGCTTCTTTTCGCAACACTGACACCAGGGCCTGAAGATAAGAAGGGATATCTACAGTTGAAGAGACTAATAAAAGACCTCTTGAGAAAAGGGGGAAGGAGAGTGCAATTATTTGGAAGTGAAGAAAGGCTGCTGCTGAAGGTAAGGCATGTGTCTGGAGGCAAAGGAAGGTAAAAAGGAGCTGCCTCAGAGAATTACTAACAGTGAGGCTGTGGTCACTGGGATGATATGCACAGGTAAGGAGAAAGAAAACAGCCACCAAGAGAGGGCAGGAAAGCTGTCAGGCAACGATAAATACAGAGGATGAGAAAGCTGCTGTGATATCAATGGGCATACGTAGGCATGAGTAGAAGGAAATCCCTTAGTGACTATGAATGTAAGCTGCATTGACATGGGGAAGAATTAACATCTTCAATTAAAGGAAAGAGGAGCAGGAAAGGCATTTCTGCTGTTCAGTTGGAACACAGTTCTCAGCTCTCAGCTCCTTCTGTCATTCCTCGTAAGACTTATCCTTAAGACCTCTCACCAGCTTCATTGCCCTTCTATGGTCCTGTTCCAGCACTTCAATTCTTTCTTATACTGTGGCACCCAAAACCAAACACAGTACTCAAACTGCAGCCTTATTAGTGCTCAGTACAGAGGGTCAATCACTTCTCTTGTCCTGCTGGCCACGCTATTCCTGATGCAGGTCAGGGTGCCGTTGTCCTTCTTGGCCACCTGGCCACACTGCTGGATCATGTACAACCAGCTGTCAATCAACACCTTCAGGTCCCTTTCTGACGAGCTGCCTTCCAGCTACTCAGCCCCAAGCCTGTGGCATTACATGGGGTTGTTGTGGCCAAAGCGCAGGTCTCAGCACTTGGACTTTTTGAAGCTCATATGATTGGCCTCATCACATTGATCTGTCCTGCCCAGGTCCCTCTGAATAAAGTAATAACAGTCTCGTTTCAATTTTAGCATCAGGAATAATTCAGGCAAAGGCAAAAGGCCTCCTGAAATGCTCTGTAAATTTTTACTTCACTAAATGGAAGACATTCAAAAAAAGTAATACTCTATTTGGCTAGTTCAGTTTTTACTTAGTTCAGTTTTTACTTTTCCAACTGAGTCTTCTGAAATAATTGCTGCAGAAGATCAATTTCTGAAGAAAAATCTTGACTATGAAGACTTGATCTACCACATAACATTTTGCTTATTATCAATGAATTAAGCAAGCAGCTTCATGTATAATAATTATATCTCATTATTAATCCATTAGACAGTCCTACCCAACTGTAGACATTTTTGAAGGATGAACTTATGCTTTTCTCTGTTCTATTCTTTTATATACCAAATACCTATTTTGTGAAAGTCATCAGTCAAGTATATGCCCAGTAATTGTACTTCAATCATAAGATCTGATAGCTGCTTTATTACCTTTGACTGATTAAAAAAGGACACTGTAACCATTCCACCAAAATCCTCAAAACTTAACCTTGTGTAATGTATCATATATCAGAAATTAGAATTACTTTCTGGGGCATTAAAATTTCAATTTCCATTTTTATTCCTTTTTTGCTAGAGTTAAAAAAGAGCAAGACTTTACTCCATCCTTGCCTTGAGGATTTATTAAAAAAAAAATAAATCAAATAATATTAACTAATCTCATTAGCTTAAAATATTTTGTTCTTCTCCAGTTAGAAGCAGTCCTTAACTCAAAAAAGCACACCTGGAAGTGGCGCCCAACTGAGAGAAAAAGTTATTTCCACATTGTTTTTAAAGATTAAAAAAACAACAATAATTTTCTGTACAGTATTCTGTATGCCATTACAAATGATGGCATTTCATTTAAAGTGTTCAAGGCATGACAAGCAAAAGATATGAAAAGGTCACAGGTTGTCTAATATTGCAAACTACTCCTCAGTCTATTTCAACCTGGTTGACTTTTCTCTGACTACTGTCTCCCAGTTTGTTTTCTATTCTTTGCTATTTTCTCAGTCATGTTATATAGATTGAGGCTATGTCTTCAATGTTAACTTATTAATGACAAGTGTACGGTTTAACTAGAAGACAGTATTTGATTTCATTCTATTCTAGAGTCCCCAGGTTGAAGGGGAAAAAAAGTTCATCTTCAGCTTTTTATACCCTCTGATTATTTTGAACAGCCATTATAAGAGCCTTGTCTACTCCCCCTAGATATCAGTTTAATACCCTCATTAAAAATGCATACAAAGGTAATTTTATATGTGCATGTACTATTTCAACTTTTGTGATCCCAGCATGCCTCATGAACTATTTGTATACCATCTGGCATACAGAAAGTACCATGGCTCATTCCTAAAGCAAGAACTAAGCGCAGGGACAACAGCTAAATGAATCACAACAAAATGTGTATCCTACTGTGTCTAGAGGAAGCTGCAGCAGAACTTGAAGTAGGGGAAGCTGAACTACACAAAATATCAATCACAGTTAATAAAATTCTGATTTATTCCCCTTCTCTCATGAGCAGAACTGGTGGATTTGGGGTGGTGATGTCCTACATTGCATTTATGAGCAATGTGGTTCAGGTGAGCAATTCAGAAGTATTTTGGAGGTGAGACAATTGTTAAGATAATTGATGGTGATAGAGACCATGCAAAATTTGTTTCTCTGAGATGTTTCAGAATACCCCATTGATTCCTTTAGTACAAATTAGAAAAATATTTAGTTTAAAGAACCATAAAACTTTGTATGTGTTTGTTTGAGCCTTCTTATCTTATCTGACAAATATGTGCCTCAGATGAGATAGCTGCATACCACCATTCAGAAAGCCTTAACTGAACCAGGCATGCTGTTATTGCCCGACAACAGTACGAACCAAGCTAATAAAGCATGTGCCATCTTCATGGCATTCTGTCAAGCTGAGGGATATCTCACACCATGAAAAAGTCTAACCCATAATAATTATGAATGGACCTTTTCAGATGGGTTGAGATTTAGAGATGGCGCTTTAACTTTCAAAAACCAGTCAAGTAACACCAGTGTTTGTAGGCCTTTATCCTATTCTCCTGAAGTATTTTCACATGATTTTTGTTTCCTCATCAAATCCATTAACCACATCCAAGTACAAACACAGAAATATACTAAATTATTCTTTAAGCATTTCAGGTCTTGCCCTGACACTGTCAGCTTTTTCTCAGTTTTTCCTTTGAAGTAGGAAAAAAGAAGAATATTATTTGGCATTTACACGTAGTTCACTTCAAGCACCTGCTATCACAGTCATTCTTGATGAGCTTAACCATTTTCTCTAAAGAATTCTATTCCTGGTAGTGATAGTCCATTACCTTCTGTTATATTAACAATTCAACTTCTGATACTTTCTCCTTATTTGCCAGGTTTGGGTTTTGGGTTTTTTTTTTTTTTGGTCAGAACTTTGACTTGGCATTTGCAGTGTTTCATGTGTTCATATTTCAAATTCATAACTGCTACCGAACACTGTAACTTTTAGACAGCCAAACCCTTTCTTTCACCAAGATCTCTAAAATCACTTGGCTGCATCTGACATACTTTTCCTTCTGACTCTTCTGTAATTTATACTTAGCATTCAGTAATGGCTTCCAGCAACACTGCAGTGTCATACAAGATTGTTCTTCATTTACTTGCTTGCAGACTGATGTCTAGTGCTGTTAGTTATGCTGATTCAGTCAAGAGTAGATCTTGGGCACTGAAATTAATCTCCAGTACATAACAGGAGAGTTTTTCCATTAATCTAGGAATGGGAAACATGGGTACAGAAGCAAAACACAGTGAATGCTGCCTGGTGCATCATCCATGCCATAGTTAAGAATACACATTTCTCAATTCTTGGGTTTCTGAATATGCAACCTTAGTTCTCTCATATTTTAAATATTTATTTTTATGCTGTAGCTTTGCAGCAGACAAAGCATATTTCTAAGCCATTTCAATGGAGTTGAAAGCTTATTTCTAGAAAACTACACAAAAATATGTATACATACACATATATACTTACACAGAAATATAGGTGCAGATATATAAATGTATTAAAAAAGCAGATTGATTTATTTTATTGGCATGTAAGTGTTTTAGTACTTTATAGGAAGACAAGTAAATCAGAGAAGAATGTTTTCTCTGTTTCTTTTTAAGAGAAAATGCAGTAGTTTAGAGACTCTAGGGATACTTGAGTTCCAGCAGTTTTAACTGCTTTTCTGTCATTGCATTTACAGCATAAAATGGCCATGGAATTAAGCCTCATTCATTCCAGAAAACAGTGATGAGTGTGCCTTTTTTACTGGATGTGTACTTCAGCCATACATTTGCTTTCTGCATCCATTTAGAGACACTGCCTAGAGAATGTAGCATGCATCCTAACTGCTTTGCATACAATTTTGTGGTTTAGTTGTGACTTTTTTGGTGTTACCTCATCATCTATGTCTGAACATCCTGGAAAGAATTTCTCTAAGGCTTGGCAGTAAATGCAAAGAATAAGGTGTTTGTCTTACCATTGACCAAGAACGAATCATGATCATTGCAAATAAGTTTAATTTTGCTTTTATCTTATTACAAAAACTGAAAAACAAACAAAAGGACTTCCAGCTCTACCTCTGTTTCTTTTTCAATTCCATCATTCAATAAAAAATATTTTTTAAAGACAAATCTTACTTAATTTCAGAGAAGCTGTATTTTCGAAACTCACCCATCTTTCTTACTTTCATTTTTTAATCTTTTCATTATTTGACACAAATAAAAATGCATTATAAAACTACTGAAATATTCAGTGTAATAGGTTAAAATCTGGACATATGAGATATGATCTGGAAGCCAAAATAATAACTATAATGACACTAATGACATTTCCATAACACTGTCACCAGAAGAAATCACTATTTCACCCCAAGATGCTATTGCTTCTAATAAGACATTTGGTGTTAGGAACTTAGGCAACAATAATTTAATAAATTTAATGAGCTACATAATGTTCCATTAACATTTTTGAAGAAGGTTATAATAATGTCGAAAGTGTAGAGATAGCTCATGAGAAAACTCATTTGAGCATTAGGAGCAGCTAAATTTAACTTGGTAACTTACTGGGAAAAAGGCCTCTATTCCATTTGTGTTATTTCTCGTGTCTTCTCTGCTAGAGTAAATGTGACTGCAATTATTGACTATTTGAAGCTTCATTAAAAGATCTCTTAGAGCATATATAAAGGATTTTACACAAAATTTCTTCTCCATCTGGTCAGTAACACATATGCCCATGCACAGAAAAGGGTCAGAGACATTTGCTATAATTTTGCAGAATTCAGCACCCTAGCTTCTACTGTACACTTTAAACAATGACACACAGTCATAAAAAAATCTACGCATGAAGGTTAAAAGATACACTCATTTAATTCTGCTTTCCAAAGAAAAAGAGCTTTTTAGGATTATATCGTAATCTCTCTTTTTGTCTGTTTTTCTGCCTTCATTTTATTGTCTCCCAACCATCTCAGAACAAGCTCACCACTGATCACATTTGGCAGAGGGCAACAGGTTTCAGTATTACGCCAGAATACCTCTGCAGGAACAGAAGTTTAATGAGTGACACTTTGTGAGTAAAGTAGAGGAATTCAAATGCAGCCGGAACTCATTTTAATTCTTTTGTTATGTTGGCCTGTTGGTTATTCAAGATGGGCATAGGTAGCCATACTCTGCTAACAGCACCAGGGAGTTCACAGAGAAATACTGGTACTGTCATATGCCACCTGCCACTTTTTTTCCCTATGTTATATTTAAAAAGGAAGATGTATTGGAAAATATAGTTTCAAGTTTATAACAGTGCAATTTTAAACTCACAAAAAAAAAAAACAAACAAAAAAACCCCTTTTAGTTAAATGCAAAATCTTTATAACACAAAACAATTGCTTTACATTCCTTCATTGCTTTGAGTGCATATACTTAAAGCTCCTTGAAACACCAGGGTTAAATAGAAATGATTATGTATTGAAACCACTTGGAGGGGGGGAGAAAACCAAACCCAAACCAACAAATAAACCCAACGAAGAATTATAATTAAGTTCCACTTAGACATATATCCTGAAAAACGTCCCCTTTTTTTCCAGTATCAAACAGTTTCTTCCTATCTGTACATAATTAGGAGAATGGGATACTATCTGATGCAGCTTACAACGATAAATAAATAGAAATCAGGAAGAAGCAAGAGCAAAGATGTTCCCATAGAGAAGGTTAATGAAGCAGCTCAGGAGATTGCCAAGATAGATACAGTCTTCCTCTGGATAGCAGCCTGTAGAAGCACTGTGACTGCTTTTCTCTTGTGATAAGAAGCACAAATGGCACAAGGCAGTATTAATTGCTAAAGTCTCTTAGCTTTTATACTACCTGGCACCTGTCAGAGAAAGGCATTAAGTAGATTCCCTACAAGAGAGGGTCAAAAGTGTGATAACCTTGGAAAGTAGACCAGCAAACCGGGATTTGAGAAAAGTCCCTGAGAAAAAATCAGAAGCACTTCTTCACTCTCCTTTAAATAAAACAACAAAACAAAGTGACCTCAAAACAAATACCCCACAAAAAAACCAACCAAAACCTGACAGAGTGGTGAACTATTCAAAACTCAAAATTCCCTTTGACAAGTTGTAGCTGTTGCAAAAGGAATAAATACCAAGACCATAAAAAAAAGACTAAAGTAGGTTTGCAGACTTTCTAAGACAGAGATAAACCCAGTATCTTGCTATGAGCACTGTGCATGTTTTATATTGTACCTGTGGTAACATGCAGCAAAAGGCCTTTTGTTGTGCCTTAGATTTACCCCCATCTCCATTTGTATTAACTATTCATATCAGGAAACCCAGACTCCAGTTCTTTTGACTCCAGAATTCAAAACTCATTTCCTTATGAGGCTTGGTAGTGTGTCATCCTGGTAGCTAAGTTCTCTGCTTCCTTATTCTAATTCAGCCTCATCTAACCTAGGGTTAGTTATGTTCTGCATTCCTATTTCTGGTTTTTGCTCTGCCATTATCTCTTCTTCAGCAATGCTTTACTTTCCTTTAAACCCCCTTCGCCTTAGGTGATATTGTGCTTAGCATCTTCCCAATACTCATCAGTTGAAAGCACTAAAAAACCCGCAAGTTCCTTGTAAAGTTTGAAATCAGTAAACATCTAGAAGATCTATCAGCTGCTTAGTCAGCTTATCCACTCTGATACAAAATATTAGGGGGAATTAATGTTTTATTGATTAGTAAGAAGGACTGATGTCTACATTTAGTCTGCATCCTGGGCTAAACTATAATAGTTGCTCTACAATCAGCGACCCCTCCTCAATCCAGAAGGGGGATTCAGAAAAGGAGAGGAGACTCACAGGTCAAAATGAAAACAGGTTTAAAGAAACAGCAAAAATAAAGCTAATGTAAAGTAACCAAAGATATACTCAGCCCAGCAAATATATGGTGGTCCCAACTAACAGGGAGGCAGTCCTCAGAAGCAGAAAGAGCATTAGGAGGAACCCAACAATAGGGAAGAGCTCAAGCAGGAAGCCTCTGTCCTCAGCAAACTTCCCCCTTTATACTAAGCTTGAATTTTATGGGATGGGATGGGATGGACCTGTAGCCAACTCACGTCAGCTGCCCTGGCTGACTCCCAACTGCTGATGGCCTGCAGAACATAGCTGGCCTATGATTCCATCCCAGTGAAATCTGGACTAGCTAAGACACCTGGTAGACTTTCTCTCTGAATCTCATGCTTATTTTCTGCATAACTAGTGACTCTCTGAGCTCATGTTGCAGTTCCAAATGTCCTTATTTGCTGGGGTTTTTTTCAGTCGATCTTGTCTTACTATTTGTGCTCTCACCTTGCTGCTTGATCCTTCTTCTGACCTGTCCTCTGAATTCTTAGTTTAGCCACAAATGTTTATGTGACTAAACAATAATTCGTCCTCACTGTATAATTTAGGAATACACTAATTTCTTCTTTATAAACAATATAAATTTAGCCCAAACCAGCTTACATACATTCATACAAGCATATACAGACTTACAAGCATATGTGTGCATATATGTAAATTAATAGAGTTTTTATTTAAATTGCAAAATATTTCTAAAATAAAGAAATAATTAATTTACTTTCCAAAAGTAATATCTTGGAATGGCATAACATTTTTTTGTAACTATGTTGTAACAACAGTCCTATAGTCCTATGAATAAAGCAAAAGGTTTTCTTTTCAAACCAGCTATAGTATGTTTTCAATTTTTTTCCCCTACTTGTTTTAGAAATAGAAAAACCCCAACATGTACAAATTTTAGAGCACAGTGAATCTCCACCTTTCATGCTAGTTATATTTTGTATTATTTGGAAGTAATAAGCATGCATAAGTACTTCTTAAATACTGTCAAGGTTGAAATAAATTATTCATAAAGCATTCCTCACTCTTAAAGTAAATAAGATTTAGTTTCAATAAGCAAGCAATTACTATAGTGATCTAGATTTTTCCATAAACTAGAAAAGTTTCCAGGGGAGAAAAAAAGAACAGGGAAAAAAATATACATTTTTTTTTCACATCTCTAACCCTGCTACTTTTTTGACCTCTTCTGGGTACTGATAATTAGTGTTTAATTCACCTTTGTCTATGAACAAATACAATATGGTTTTTCATCTTACTGTGGTAAAAGGATATTATCCCATTCCTTTGTAAATAGAAAGCAGAAGTAAATACACAGTTTTTTGGATTTTGTATTAGCACCACTGAAAAATTAACATTCTTCCTCTGAAACAGGGTAACTTCACCTTTATCACTGAGAAAAGGGAATTTGTAAGACAGTTACACTCTTTCTTAAGTATGGAATTTCAGCCCTATAGCTCTCCTCAGCGGTCTCATTTCTGCTCTAAAATTTGCTTTCTACATTTATCAATGTTTATTCCCTTTTTAATTACTATAACCAAAGTTTTAATTACTATTATTTTAATTTTAATCTTACAGAGTCATAGGATAATTTAATTTGGAAGGGACCTCCAGAAATCTAGTCAAAACTTCTGCTCAAAGGAGGTCCAACTAGATCAAGTTGTTCAGTTGTCCAGTCAGCATCTCCCAGGATGGAGAAGCTGCAGCTTCTCTGGGCAACTGGCTGCAGTGTTTTGACAGCCTTCACAAAGGGCAGATATATTGTTGCCACAAGCATTGCCACCACTTGTGCTGTACATTTTTCTGCAAAGTTACTTTCTATCCAGTCAGTCTCCAGCCTATACTTGTGCATGGGGTTACCCCATCCCAGGTGCAGGACTCTGCATATGCCTTTGTTGGTTATTATGAGGTTTCTGTTAGGCCATTTCTCCAGCCTGTTGAAAACCCTCTGAACAGCAGCTCTGCCTCTGCTCTTTAGAACATGAAATGCTCCTCTACAATTCCTCTGTGAAGTTGCTGGCTGCACACCATCCATTAATGAAGATGTTAAACAGTTTTGGCTCCTCACTGGTTCCCAAGAGATGCCACTGGTAACCAGCCACAAGCTGAAATTTAGATCACAAAGATTGTAACACTTTGAGCCCAGTGATCTAAACAATCCTTCAGTCACCTTACAGTCTAGCTGTATACAGACTGTTTCAGAGGCCTTATGTTAAGTCAAGGATGCTATAATCACCGATCTCCCTTCTCATATTTGTAAAAACAAGATTTGTAGAACCCAGAATTTATATGAGTGCTTGTGGATGTCCTCTCTTTGGCCAAAAGAAATATAACTGAATCAAAATACTTGGTAACAGGCGAAACAGTCATTTCATTAGATGCAACCTATCACATAGAATTCTTCTGACATTAAAGCAACCCAGCTGTTTCTTAGAACTTCAATGAAATTTTACTGCTAGATGGATATGACCTCCCAAAATAAGTTTCCCTTAACAAAAAGTATATTTCTTTCCAATTGCTACATGTAGATATGCAAGGAATAATTCAGTTTTGTAATTTAGTTCAATAGGATGTTAAAAGATGCCAACTATCACAGCCTTTGTTACTAACTGTAGTCAAAATGCTGTACTTCTGAACTGACAAGAACTCTAAAATAAGTTGTAGTGTCCAATGGAAGGTCCAGAGGGACATTTTTCATTCACTCAAAACTGTTTCATCAATTTGGAGACACAGAGTGAAGTCTTCAAAATGTAAATTAATTTCTAACAGAGATACAGAATATTAAAATCTGTCTCATCAAAGTCTCCCCTGGTTTCATTCTCTTCTTCCCAGAGGTCCTTGAAAAATTTCCTTTTTTTTTTATGTTTCTTGTTGCAGTTTCCTTCCAACCCATTTTGTTTTAGTTTATATGTGTTTGCCTTCATTACCTTCTTCCCTCTGCAACCTTAAATTTCTCCAATTTCTTCTATTTTAATTTCAACTGTGATGATTAACAACTGCATCTGCACTTGCAAGATACAGACTATCACATTTTTATGTCCATGTTTCTCTCTCCCAGACACACACTCTCTCTCTCACTCCCCCATTCCTATGGTGGAATAAGGCCCATACTTCATGAAACAAACCTTCAGCTTCACATTCGTCGTTTATTTAACATTTGTTTACAACCTTTCTTTTTTTATTTTTATGCTCATGAGACCAAAAGGAAATCAGCTAAAGTTTCATTCTCATCTGTTTGCTTCCAAGATCCCTGAACTGTCCCACAATCTTTCAATTCTGTGTGAGCAGTGAAGACTTGTCAGAAGACTCCAGAATCCTCTACTTAATATCTTACAGTTTTGCTTCATGGAAACTATCACACTCATTCCTATTGACATTGTACTATTCATGTCTACTCTTAAAAATAGAGTCACCAATAAGGGAAATACATGCCTTCCTAGTATAACTGCAGTTTCTGTCTTGATATATCTTATGGTCTTCAAAATATTAGAAAACCATCAAATATATATCCTGTATATTTCTGTTACATAAGGTACTGCCAGCAGGTCGAGGGAGGTGATCCTTCCCCTCTGCTCAGCACTGGTGAGGCACACCTGAAGCGCTGTGTCCAGTTCTGGGCTGCCCAGTACAGGAGTGAGATGGACATACTGCAGAGACTCCAGAAAAGGGCCATGAACGTGATTAAGGGACTGGAGTACCTCTCCTGTGAGGACAGGCTGAGGGAGCTGGGACTGTTCAGCCTGGAGAATAGAAGGCTCAAGAAGAAAATCATCAACATCTATAGAGACCTGAAGGGAGGGTGCAAAAAGGATTGAGCCACTCTCTTTTTAGTGGTGCCCAGTGGCAGGACCAGAGGCAATGGGCACAAACTGCAACACAGGAGGTTCCCTCTGAACATCAGGAAACACTGTTTTACTGTGAGGGCGACTGAGCACTGTCACAGGTTGCCCAAGGAGGTTGTAGAACCTCTCACCTTGGAGATATTTAAAAGCTGTCTGCATATAGTTTTGTACAACTGGCTGTAGGTAGCATGGCTTGAGCAGGAAGGTTGGACCAGATGACCTCCAGAGGTCTCTTCCCACCTCAATCCTTGAGTGTTTTTGTCATATTTTTTTCTGAAAATAGACTATCAGTAATGCCTTCTACTTCTCATTGCCCTTTTAAGTCCCCCACACAAGTTTGTTTCTCTGATTTCTGTTATCTCTGGTACTGACAGTTTCTCTCCTTACCTTTGCAGCATTCATGTGAATAATTTGAATTCATCTAAGGCTTTTTTGTTTCTCTTTTTCAAGTGTTGCACTGAGTTGAAATTTATGATTCCAACCCACATAACTACAACATTGTTAATCAACTTGCATTCACTGTATCAAAAATTGCAAGTTGTCATTGAAAAGAATACACTAGCAGTGGTTAACACTAGCAGTGGTTAAGTCCAAACTTTTCTTTCATACAGCAGCATGCCTCTGGTAAGCTGTTACCCTTACTCACATTATAGCAAAACGTTTATACTAAGGCAGTAATTTTTTACCAGCAAACTTTTAAAAGGCATTTAGGCAATGTATGATCATTTATATTTCATTTATACCAAGTCTAAATACACAGATCACTAAGGCTGCCTAGGAGATGAGAGTTATCAATGTATCATTGTATTTGTCATTATATTGTGAATATGAGCAGCTGACAAACTAAATACTTGGGTTTGTTTTCTAAGTATATTTTTCAAAATCTGTTCTGTCGTGGATGCTTTACTTTCTCACAGTAATTCAAATTACTAGGTTTGTTCAGCTGATATTCATTACAAAACTGTGTCTCTCCCCTCCGCCCACCATTTTACAATCAAAATTCATATCTAACATTGGAGATATGTCCTGTGCGTAAAGCCACCTGAACTCCCTGCTGTACCTCTTTATTCATGTTGAGGTAAAAAAAAAAGGTTGTGAGGGGTGGGAGGGATAATGCAAAAAACAAATAATGCTTGATCCTGAAGGGTGCCAAGGGACTCTTAACATTATAAGGACTCATAAATGATCCTGTTGGAATTTTTTTCTGGATGAGTTAAATAACTACTATCTATTTATATGTTTTAGCAACTCTTGCATGATAAACACACCTGAAAATCAATATGCAGAGGGTCTTTTACCTGTTTCTAACTTGCTTGAGTTAGGTAGTGAGAAACCTTGTAGCATTTTATATGCAATAAATCATTAAAGTTTTCAAATCTGTACGCCACAATTACCCTCTAAATAAATAGTCAGGACTTAAAATTACGAGATCTAATGGCAAAAGATGGGCAACAGTTGCTGTTACTGCCTCATGACTTGAGCTAGCATTAGGGTAAGAATGTGCCTCTGAAATGTAGGTCATTTCTTCCTGTAAGCATTATTTATAGATTACTGTCATTATTTATAGTTCACTATCAATCCCTTTGACTAACCTTGCTCTTGAGAAGTTTGCATTTGATTGAAAATGAAAAAGAAAACAATTAAGAAAAAAATGCAAATGTTATGCTTAGTATTAGCAATAGCATGACACTGCTACCCAGTGAAAGCCTGGAGCTAAAGAGCTGAGGACAGAAGGTAAATCAATGGAGTAAGGAATACAGGTTAATACAGGAATACAGGTTAATTAGAAAAGATACAAGTATGGTTAACGTGATAGACAGTAGAGACTAACCTGACCTATAAACTAGAGATGAAAATCTTTACACTCCTTGTCTTCCTAGGCAAACCCTGTAGGTCAAAAGTGGTATTTCACAAATGTTCAGGAATTCACAAAAGGTGTATTTTGCCTGCTTTAAAGAAGTCTCCAGTAAGTAAAACTATAACTCAAATTTTAGATGAGGAAAGACAAATTCAGATTTATTGTTTCCCATTCTAAATTAAATGAACTTTTTCTTTCAGCTCTTTTGCCTCCTTGAAAAATGGGTTCCTCTCAAAACTAACTTTACTGAACCTCATTTTAAAATGCAGGATGACCTCTAGGTGGACCTACCCATAGCCAATGCAGCACTAGTGAGAAAGTACGGCTGGTGACCACAAGGAGTTCCTATGCAACATGACACAGAATATAGACCATAAGAAATCATGTTAATAAGTTGTTCGGGTCCCAGGGCTCAGTGATTCTATGTGTGTTTCAGCTATAAATGCCAAATAAATTAACGAAATCACTGAAGTGTGATGAAACAGAGGAGGTCACAGATATGAGTCCTAAACAAGTCCTGTTACCGAATGTTCTTATTTCCATAAGAAGTCCAGTCTGTGTAAAATAAAGGTAAGGTTTTCCTAAGCTCAACCTATGCAGTAGAAATCCAGTTTAGAGGTGCCTGAATACTGCAGACTAATCTTTTTAAACCACTGTTCTGACTTCTAGGTGGAGCTACTCAATGTTCTTCACCTGATTGGAAGTACAATTGTCTACAATATCAAATTTCTCTCTTAATATTGTTAGTAAACGCATCTCTGCAGACAATTAGGATGTAGACCTAAATAAACTATTTTGCCTGCCCCTTCAAAAGATAGCTTTAGAAACAATATAAGAATCAACTGAAATTGTCTGTTAAGCGATTTCTTTAAAGACCAATGGTCAGATAAATATACTTGTATGTCTGAGTTAAAAAGATGTGGTGAAAACAAACAAAAAAACCAAAAGTCTTTTAATTGGCAGCACATTCTCTTTCTTGTGCTCCCCTTTTCCCCTAGCTCTCTGACTTTGATGTATAAAAAGACACACTGTAAGCTAGCTGAAGGTCATATCTACTTATGTGGAAGTTAGTAGACCTAGGACCTCACACAAGCTTATTCTGGCAAGTCCGTCTCTCCAGACATGGAGATCTCCAGCCTCTTTTTCAGTTAGGATTAAAGCAAGCATCATAGGACACCTATCCATAGGACCACAACTCTAAGTATGTATACTTTGAGCTTTTTCAAATCTTCTTCTGACTGTTTTTTGAGCCAAAATGGTACACATTTCCAAATCTTTTTCCACAGGAAATATTATTTTGCCTTTTTTTTTTTCTTTACATAAAAGCAAGGATTCTTACACAGTTACACATACCAGCATTAGAGAGTTCAGAAAAAAAAACAGCTACTGGATTTATATTGGAAACAGAGTTGTCACACAGAGTTACTTCTCTAGGGAAACATAGAAATGTCTGGGTTGGAAGGGACCGCTAGAGGTCATCTTGTCCAACCCCCCTGCTGAGAGCAGGGACATCCTCAACTAGAGCAGGTTGCTCAGAGCTTCGTCAAGCCCCACCTTGAATGTCTCCAG
>JAAGNO010008295.1:0-14446 GCA_033439905.1 Ceryle rudis
GGGCGGCGCGCGGCTGGCGCGTCAGGGACGTGACGTCCCGCTCCCCGCGGAGACACCACGAGCCAACGCCATGACGCAAGTACTTCCGGCCGTGACCATATATGGCAAAGCGGTGGCGCCCCTCTTCCCGCGGTGGGCGCGGGGTGTAGGTCCGCGCGTGCGGCGCCGCGGTGGGAAGGTTCCAGAAGGGAGGGGGTGCGTGAGGGCCGGCGGCCATGTTCCTCAGCGTCCCCACAGCTGGGGCCGCGGCCGCGTCCTCCCCTGGCCCGGAGAAGGCTCGGCAGGCCGTCGCTGAGAGCTCTAGGGGGTCCTGGCGGGTGGGCGCTTGTTAAGAAGGCTGCGTGGGCTCCGCTGCCTTCCCCCAGCGCTTTCATCCCCTCTGGGGGCAAAGAAGGAAAGGGAGCTTCTCTGGCTTCCCGTAGTGCTGCGTGCCCAGTCCCGGTCGGGTTCGCATCCAAGGCCTTGTAGCTCTTGCTGCCTTTGGCGAGGCTTCCCTGGTGCTGCCTCCCCCTGCAAATGTCTGCAGTCAGGCCTCGGTTGGAAAAGTTGATCTATGATGGTGGAAAATTAAAGGTGATATAATTTGACTTATATATATATATATATAAAGAAGAACAATTAGATTTTGTCTCTGTATGGAATTTTGTGAAAGAATTTTTTTCTTTCCCTTAACCACACTTGCAATACAAGAGGTACCTAAAACTTGACATCAGTGTAGCAGGTGACCAGGCACCTGTATCCTTGAACACTTGTGCTGCTAGTTCTCTTGCTGTTTGTTTTCTTGTTACTTTACCAATAAATCTGAGTCTTCTACTTTTGGTCAATATAGAACAGGAAGCCTGCCAAAAAAAGTTGTCAGAGCCAGTGGACAGTCAAACATAAATGGATTATTCAGAGGAGATAGGGTTCTAGAAAGAAACCAAATCAGTATTTTGCTCTGAGCTCACTGTAGAGGAGCTTAAGATTCCTGTGCTTATACTCCATTTTGTGAAAGAACTATCAGAGGGTATGTCTTGAGCTGAAGTGCATGTAGAAAGGGTTATGAAACAAATAGCTAAAATAAAAAGTGCTGAATGGTTGGATTGCATGACATTCAGCCGAGAGTTCTAAGAGAAGTCAAATTTAAATACCTGAGCTGCTTACTAATGGTGTTGTATAACAACGCATTTAGAAGCGTTTTGATAACAGAGAATGGGAGGATACTTAATAGGCCAATTAAAAAATACAAGTGGCTAGAAAAGTTCTGGAGAGCTGCTATGTAATGAGCGTGTTATCTGTACCAGGCAAGTTAATGAAATCTTAAAAAAAATGAACTAGTGGGTGTGAGGGAAAAACTGTACCAGGAAAGCTGGTCCTTCTCTGAAGAGAAGTCCTGGCCTCACACATTGTTTAGAGTCTTGTGAGGAGTCAGCAAAGCATGTGGACAAGAAAGATTCAGCTGATGTTGTCTACTTGTTTCTAAAGAGTATTAAACAAACTCTATTGGCAAAAGTTCCTGAAGGAACAGGAGAGGTTCTCACGTGTGCAGATGGCATTGGGTTAAAGACAGGTCATCGCTGTGAGACAGAGCAAAAATGTTTTGTGGTTTTTTTTGCTGAAGGAGTCAATGTGTGAAGTTCCACAAGGATCTGAGTTGGAGCCTGGGGTCTGAGAGGAACTTCAGTAAAATGTCACAATACAAAGTGATGCCATTTGATGTACATAAACAAGGTACATAATCAATTTGATGTACATCAGCACTTGATGTACGTTATCCTAACTTCAAACATACGGGAACAGGCTAGAAGCTGATTTGCCACTTAGGAACGAGATCTTGCTATAATAATAGTTGCATAAAAATCTCAGCTCGAGGCTTGGTAAATGAGCAAATCACACATTAGGAGGTAAACCAGAAGAGCTAGAGAACAAAGCAGAGAGCATCATTATGGTGCGGGGTAAATCTGCAGTGTTCCAGAGCTTTGAATGCCCTTTACAGTTCTGATCTTCTCTTCAGAAGGCCATAGAGCACTGCAAGAGGTGCAGAGAAGGAAATAGGTGTTCAGAGGTGTGGAGCAGCTTCTGTGTGAGAAATGGATAAATTAACTAGGACTCTTCAGCCTTACAGAGACAAAAGCAAGGGAGGTTTCTTTCAGCATAAGAATGATGTGCATCAAATGAAAATTGGGGAAAATTTGGGATAAAACCAAACTTGACAGGTTGGTCAATCCATATTGTGGTTACTTGAGGAAAACCTTGTTGCGTGGTTTCGTGGATACTACAAAGGAGTTTTTTGAGCTGAAAAGAAGTCCAGAAAACAATCAGAAGGAAAAGATAACGAGGACTAGTAAATCAAAAAATATCCCCTTTGTCTGTGGAAGTCCTGATTTTTGGAAGTTTCTGGAGCCTTGGGGAATACTGTGAGGAGGCAGTGGTACATCTTGACTTTGTCCTTACAGCCTTCTTGGTGTGGCTGCTGTCAGGTAGTGTCAGAAGACTGTGGCTGATAGCAGAGAGGGAGAAAGGTGCACTTGATCTGATCAGCTCTGACTATTCCTCAGTGGGCTTGTTATTTAGCTGAACTTTTGCTCTTATTCTCTGCTTCCTTACTGCAATGGTCTTTGAAATTTGTTTAAATTACCACAAGATGTGACCTCATATGTCCACACTCCTCATCCGTTCAAGATCTTTTGCTGATAAGGTTGTCGACGCTGCTTCCGGCAGGCTTTCCAGACATAGTAGGTAGGCTGGTGACCCGGTGAGGTGCTGAAGTGAAACTAACACCGCTCATTCTTCTCATTTGGAAACAGCGGATGTCCACAAGGGACCTGGATATTATATCAACAGGATATCATGGGAAAACAAAAGAAGGTCGTAACTAGCATGTGGACAAAGCATCTTTATTTCCAATTATGGAGCTCTTGTTCTGTCCCCCCGCATCCTCGGTCTGCAGAACAACAGATTTTCAGCTCCTCTTCACTGATGATATTTGAGCTCTGTTTTTATGTGAATGTTTTGTAACTCGATCCTGTTGGCTAAAGACAACCAGCTGCAACATCAAAGGAGTCATTTTAATTCTGATTGCATTGCCTCTTCCATTTGGTAAGGATTTAGCTCTTTTTAAGTAGCCCGTTTGAATCTTCTCATGCTAGGGAATAAAGGAAGTGAAATCAACTCATAATACAGTATTTTTCTGTTTTTTTTTTTTTTTTCAAAACTAAGTATTTAGTTTGAATAGGTAACAGTATTGCAAAAGCTGTAAAATGCAGTAGCAGTGGCAGTCTTAAAGCCTGTAATTTGAAATGTACAGGATTCAGATATTACCAGGTTATTTGGGTTTTTCAAGTAAAACAGTATTTTGACACTGCTCTGAAGTATAGTGGGTGCTTCAGCATGAGAATGATGCAAATCCTGCCATGAAGTATTTGAACTCTAATTGTAGGAGAAATGACAGTTGCCAGTAACACACGTAGAAAGAAGGACAGGCTCTGTTACAGCATTTAGGCATGTGGTATGGCAATTGAACTAAAATAGTAACGTAACCTAATGATGATGTGTCACTAACCTCGAGGACACCGAGGAAGACAAACCAAAGTAATGTGCTGTCATTACATAAGAGTTGAGTGCGAAGCCAAGAATGGACTTTCGGCTCAGATAAGGATTTAACTTCAAGACTTTCAGGGAATTCAGCTCTTCACAGCTTTAACAATTCATGGGAGCCTCAGATCCTTCCATTCTCCCCGTCCCCCTCTTTTTTTTTTCCCCTCTCTTGCTGTTTGTCAGCAAGTTCGAGGTGTCACAAGCCTGGGTTCCTTGGCTGTGCCTGTGCTGCTAAATCAAAGGGTGTAGATAGCAAACTTGGGCATTGGGCTGCTAATTTTCCATCCTGCTCTGCTACACAGTAGTAACTGGTCCCTGAAACAGGCTTGGCCTGTGTCAGCTAGCAATCTCCAAGATGATATACTTGGGTATAGTTCAGAGGGCAGTGTGTGTCTGAAAAGCAGTGGACAAAACTGCATGAAACTGGGCTGCTGCCACTGTACTGGGTTGTCCAGCAATATGCTAGTTTCATACTGTCAAACACACACCTCTGTGCTTTGGCACATGACAAGTCCTTTAGCTTCATGCTGTAAATCTCTGCCCTGAGCTACAGCTCAGCCCTTGATTAGTCAATTTTGGGTGTTTGAAATAACACCCCTCAAATAATAATGCCTTAGGGCTACAGGGACACCACAGGTAGTTCAGAGGTGACCACAGGCCAAGGGCTGATGTGAGTATACTGCCTGGACCTGCCACCACAGAACAGTTCCTGGCCCTGCTTCAGTTGATGTTGCCTGTGTCACCACTCTCTAAGCTGCTAGATCTTGTTTATAGCATTTACCTCACTGTAAGGGTTCTGCAAGGTGTTCAGTGCTCCAAAAGGAATCCTGATGACTGCAGTATTTGCTAAATCGCCCCCAAATCATCCGAAATACTGGGTGGGATTTAAAGTAAACATGAACTAACATTTTAACTGAAAGGTAGATAGGTAGCTGTAAAGGGAGACAAATACAGTGAAATAACACACAAGGAACCATCTTACTTTAGCTGGTTGTTGTATCTTCAAGATCTGTGTTTCAGTCTGTGAGCTGAGCTGAAGGGCATAGCAAGCTGATGGGGTGCTTTCCACCGCATTAGAACTGCAGAACGATACTCGTACAAGCCACCTCCTCTAGAAGGGGAGTTCCCAATTAGGAACATTTATTTGAGAAAAGTTTTATGTATATTGTACATACCTCTTATGTTCCTAAGGACCCTACTAAGGGCAAATGCTTCACTGACTGTGGCTTCTGGCTCTTAGTCCCAGCCCGTTTAGTCAAGACCTGAATTTGTAATCACCTTCCCGAAGAAACTCCTTTTGTTGTAGCTTTAATATTTGTTGCAGAAAGGTTCTACAGCAGGGCAATACTCTCGCTTCTTACACCAGAGCAGGATTAATGTGGCTTCTTGATAAACCTGTCATATAATGTAAACATATGTAATCTTTGCTAAGAGAGCTTTAACACTTCAGAATTGAAATGTTTGTTTGTCTGGCATTTTTTTTTCCTCATAATTTTTAGAATCTACAATTTGAGAAACTTTTTACTGTGCTAAGTATTTTCATGCTAAAAATAAATGCAGCTTATTTGCTGATTCCTTATAGAGGGTGGATATTAATAAGACAGCTCTGGAATTGGTGATACTTGTGTGTTTGTGATCCAAGTGCCAACCAATTCCTTTTGATGGATATGTGAAGTTGTGTACAACTCCATCCAGGCAAATCCCTGCAAAATCTCCTTTTTTCAAACTGCTTTATGACCAATGTCTGCAATATTTTTTTCCTCTCTGTGCCACATTGTCACTTGCTGCTGTAATATCAGACAGTGGCCGCTGCTAAAGGCCTGAACTGTTGCATGCATGTGAGAACGATTACCAGCTAATGTAAGGCACGTGTAGTTGCACAGGGAATGACCTCACAGCTTCCAATCTTGTCATAAATATAGCTTAATTACTGGATATTGCATGACAGATTGTGCCCTGCAGGTGCTCAGGCACAGAATGTGGTAAAGACCAGTTCTGACTCTTAACTGAAGGTTTGTATTTCCTTTTAAGATACATTATGCACTGAAATAATCAGCTGTGTTTATGAGGACAAAGTATTTATTATATAATGCTTTCCACCTGAGGATCTTGGAGCTCTTTATGGGCAGTAATGATTGAAGTGTTCTATTCTGTTCTGCAGTTTACCATGAGCTGTCCAGAGCAGCATCCGAGTACTTTCCCATTGACCTCAAATGTGACTAATAGGCAAATGTGTGGTTTGTTCTCCTCTCCCCAGTGGATTTTGTGTTGCATTGTGTTTGTGCTACAGGTGAAAGCAGCATAGCTTGCAGTCTGGATAGGCAGGTATTGAAGGGTCCTTAGTCTCTAGGGAGCTCCTTCTCCAGATTTCAACAGGTCCTTGGAAAATGAGGTTTCTTGCACAGGCAAGCATTACATTGCAAAGTCTTGTGCCAGAGGCTTAAAATTGTTGCTTACAGTCTGTGTGTTTCAGGGGATTTTTTTTTTTTTCCAGATGTGCTGGTGCCAGGGCACTGAGTGCCTTGAAGGTGACAACCTTGGCTTTTCACTGACTCAGTCAGCTGTGTCCCAGAACCGTGTGAAGCAGGTGAAGATTGTGATCCCATTTTAATAGCCAGGTAAATTGAGGCACTGAAACTACAGTTTCAGGATAGTTTAAATAAATCTGCATGTGTGGTCCTGCTATCTTCTCTGCTCACATCCATGGGATTCTGTTTCCTTCCTGACTTCTACACAGTTGCTTGTCTGACCTCTCAAGTGGTTCAGGAAGTTAACACTGGCACAACAAACCTATTTATGTTGGAGGGTTCCAGCTGTCTGTCCAGAAGTTACTGCAGGATCGGTCAAATGCTCATACCAGAGCAATGGAAGAAACAGACCCCATAGCTGAAGAGCTGTGTAAACTCTTGTGGAACAGCACATTGAGGGCACACGTGATTTGCCAAAATTCAGTTTGGAGTACTCACTCTAGGGTATTAGCAAATGCTCTGAAATGTTTTACTGTGAAGGTGGTCAAACACTGTAGCAGGTTTCTCAGAGAGGCTGTGAAACCTCCAATTTTGAAGCTGTCAAAGCTTGACTGGCTGAGGCCCTAAGCAGCCTGTTCTAACTGTTCCTGCTTTGAGTAGGGTTGGGCTAGGTACCCTCTAGAGACCCCTCTTCCAGCCTGTGTGATGCATTGAGTCTACGATCAGCAGGACCAGTTGGGTCAGGGAGAGTGGAGGAGTAATGTGCTTGTGGTGTGGGTCAAAGTAGCCAAGTGATAACACAGAGGGATTGTGACAAGGAACTACTCCAGATGTATGAAATATGTCTATGTATATGTATGAGCATCTCTAAGATCTGGATGACATGCTCTGACAGATCCAACTGTCAGTTTAAAATACTGTCTTTGCTATCTGTAGTGAGTTGCTAGCTCTCCTGGGTGACAGAAGGGAGCCTGTGCTATACCCTTTCCCATCCCCAGTGCTGTTAGCTAACCAAGAGAGGGAGGAAAGGGTTTTGTGCAGAACTCCTCCATGCTCAGTGACAATGACTGATGTTCCCATTCCTTTCTGCTTCGCCTGGAAGGGGTATGTTAACCCAGGCCAGGAGAGCAACGTGGAGAGACTGGCATGGGATTGCCTGAAACCACCCCAGCCAGTTGCATCAACGCATGAGACAGACCCCCTTAGGCAATGCTTTTAGGCTCAGCCACCTCTAAACCCAGGTTTTTGAGGTCCTGAGCCATCCATTTGCAGGTCTTTCTTTCCCTCACTTGTCATTTCTGGGTGGAGAGCTATAACTTAACCCAATACACTGTTGTTTTTACTGTAACTGACAGCAGCACGCAAATGTCTCTATGGCCTCAGTGTTCTGTTGTGTGATAGATGTGAGCATGATCCTGAGCTGTAGCAAAGCTGTCCAGTGAAATGGCACAGGGCTGCCTGTGTCTGCTGGGCTTTGTCAGACCTTTCCAGGTCCTGTGACAGTGGAAGAGTCTTGGTGCTACTTGGGATTTCATCATCCCAGTGCCTGGAGTCATGTGGTTATGTAAGAATTTAAATTTCAGTTTTTGTTAAGCATGTGTTTAGATCTCGAGATCAAGGAGGAGAGTTGGGCAATATGAACCCTGTAGCACCAGCTGCCTGAAGCAACAAGCAACGTTCAATGTTTACAGCAGCGATAGCAAGCTGATCTCAAGAGGTATGGGGGATCTGGCTCGTGGGCCGGCACCCCTGGGTGCAGCCGGCTGGGCATCCCCCTCCACCCGAATGCCCGGCTGAAGAAAACGCCCCGAACCTCTCCCTGCCTCGGACAGGTCCCCCTGCAAGTCCCCTCCTGCCCCCCGCGGCTACCCCGCGCCTGGCGAGCAGCCCTGCGCCCGAACTCCCCCGGCCGTGCCTCTTCCCTGGCCGGTAAGGGCATCCCGCAGTGCCCTCTGATGGCCGGTGGCGGGCCCGGACCCTGCCCCGCTTGCCTGGGCAGGGCACTCGTAGCTGCGGCCCTGGGCGGTCCCGGCGTGTTTTTGCAGCTTTGCAGGAATGCTGCTCGTCCGGTGGGTAACTTCATTCCTCGCCTTTCGCTGCTCCCTGCTGGTCTCCAGGAAGCTGAACACTGGGGGAGAAAAGCAGAAGCGACTCATTGTAGTTGAGGGAAATTCAATCAGGATGCTCTGACCTCGGGGGTCATCACTCCAGCCTGTAGCTCAAAGCAGATTGAACAAGAGTGTGTTGCTCAGTGTATTGTCCAGTTGGATTTTCAATGTTCCTAGGAAAAGAGGTTCTACAACATGGTCCAGTGTTTGTCCATGAGCAACTTGGTCCAGTGTTTGACCAGCCTCGTAGTAAGCAATCAGGATATTGGGGATGTGCTTTGAAGAGTTACTATTTTCCCCTGGTGTTCCCAAATTTTGTACAAATTCCAAACACTTTTTCAGCAAAGAGACTTTACAGCAAAGTGGCACCCTGTACCGTTGCACGGAGTTATTCTCTCCCAGGTGGGGGACTTTGCATTTGATCCTTTTTGAACTTCATGAGGTTTCTGTCAGCCATTTATCCAGCCTATTGGGATTCCTCTAAGTGGTAGCACTGCTCTTAAGTATGTCAGCCACTACCCCTGATTTGGTATTGTGCATGAATTTGCTGGCCATATGTTTTGTCATATCATTCAGGGTGTTAATAAAGGCATCACAAAGAATTGGCCCCAGTATTGACCCTTGAGACATGACACTCAACATCACAGATTGTCATTTGGCCTTTGTACTGCTGATCGTCTTTGAGCTTGATGGTCTGGCCAGTTTTCAACCCATCTCATTATTCAGGTATTCAGTGACTATCTCACTAATTTGGCTATAAGGTTACTAAGGGACATGGCATTGAGAGTCTCACTGAAATTGGTTCCTGGCTCAGTCAGAACCAAAGAGCTGATGCTCCACTCGCAGTGCTGCAGCCTGCTTTGCCAGCTGCCCCAGAGAGACCCTCCAGTCCTCTCCACAAAACCTCTACCCCACTCACACACCAGATCCCATCTCCCATCTGAACTGGCAGGCTGCCCTCCTTGCTCTTGCCCATTTGCTTTCCTGTGATTGCTGAGACTCACAAGGGTGCTTCCCGGGGCAGGACCAGGTAGGCCGGTAGACTTTTCATGGAATGGACAGGTTGTTGATAAATAGCCAGAGTTGATCTCAGAGTCCTTTGCTTTGCTGTGTATCTTCTGTGCTGTCTGATAATTGAAATACCTTTTGATGAAATCTTGTTCTTAATCCTCTCAAATAGGTATGTGTGCTGATACTGAGTCTGGTTTACTTAATGAAGCTTCAGATAGAGTGGTCTGTTCCTGTAAACAGCATGCAAACCAAGGCCCTAGCAACCTCTCACCAGATTTTGCCCTAGGAAATAGTAAAAAGTCTGAGACTGTGGGGCTAGGATCTGGTGTTTGTGGAAAGTGCTGAAGACTTAAGCACAGCACACAAGGAGCTTCGACTCCCGCAGGCTATGCCAGTCAGGGGAACAGCTTTGCTTCTATTTTGTCCAGTCTGTTTTTTGACTTTTTGAACTGTGTTCTGCAGGAAGGGATGAGGGAGATCTTGGACTAAGCCTGTCTTGGGCCAGTGAGAGAGCCCAATACTGAACTTACTGGTCGACAGAGGCCAGATACTTGGAAGGAGTGTCTTGCTGTAATTACTATGCTGGCAGAGGATGTTCAGGTGGCACTAAGGCAGAAGGGCTCTTTGGATATAGAGGAGGCTGTAGAGTTTGGTGGATTCAAACATTGCGCTGTGTGTATAAGTTGGGAGTGATTTCTAAAGTAAAAAGGTAGGAAAACGCAGCCCTAGTGGAAGGTACTTAAAAACTTTTGGCACCGCTATTAAATTACTTATGTTCTCGCAAAACAGCACCAAAAAAGCCTTGTCCGCATATGGCTTGCGACATTTATTTCTGATCTTTTCAACCCAGAACAGAAATCCCTGTGTGGTGAGAAGGGAAGTTGGAAGTAAGACTTGGATAAGAGTTCAGGTAAAGTGTACAGCAGAGCTTCCTGCTTTGTGAGCAACAGCAACCAGTTCTCAAAAGTTATCTCATCTTCACTCCTTGCATAGTGGAGGAGGGAAGGCAAGTTAGAAGACTTCTGAACCAGTACTGACCTGTTGCTGCTGCTGTTATCCGATGGCCAGGACTTATACATGGTTGAAGAGTGGGCAGGGGACAGATGCTGAGCGCAACTTGGAAATCACTCTGGAGAGCTGAGGAAGTGAAGCACCCTGAAGCAGCAGTGTTACAGACATGCTAGATGCAGCATTAGAAGGGTAGCTCCTTGAGCCAAATCCAATTGACCACTGCGTGATAGGCGCTTCAGTGCTTTGTTGGGTCTGCAATTTCTAAGACATTTCCAGGATCAGTCATGCTTCTTTTTTTTTTTTTTTTTTTTTTTTTTTTCTTGCTCTCATCTAAGAAGCATCTATAGGTTTAAGCTGATCTGATCTCTTGACTTCCCTTGCACCTGGCAGTCTGCTGTGTCCAGTTGCTTACCATGCCAGATCAGAGAACCAACCATGTGTCATTTGAGATATGTTGCCTTTGTTGCACATGTTTGGGTGAATTGGCCATTTATGTTCTGTCTCCAGAATGGCCTGTGGAGGTTTTTCTTCAAAACTAACTAATTTTATCATTTTTCTTAGGGAGGACCATCTTTCTTCATGCCTATTGGCTGACATCCAGCATGTTGAACATAGAGCAGTGGGAGCCCTGGTCCTTGCAGGCAGCTGTGCAATAGAAACGGCAACCGTTGTGCTTGTAATGATGGCTAATTACCAGGGTTTGAAAGGAAGCTGTTAGCAATTACACAGTGACTGAGTCCTGTCTTACAAGCTCTACTCTGTTCTCAAGACCTTCAGAATATAAATGGAGGCATAGTGAAATGTACAGGCAGTAACAAGTGCTCTCTCTCGTTCTGTTTGTGCTGGGATCAGGGGCATTTTGCTGTGATGAGTTTCCTTGTGAGTGAAGGGTGTTAGTCCCAGGGAAATCGTAGTCCTCTCCTGAGGACTGTCAAGCGCATTCCTGCCCTTCCCATTTGGAGCCCTGTCACAGGAATTGCACAGCTGTAGCTGGTGTCTGCAGAAAGATCTCAGTGATGCAGGAGGAGTGGGCTTTGCTGAGGAGGTCTAATAGCAGCAGTACCTGAGGAGCCTCCTCCTCTTTCTGAGCCTGACAGTAAGGTCCTTCTGCTTCTGCCACTGGCCTCTGCCCAAATTTCTCAGTACATGAGGTAGCTCCCATCAAAGCTGGAGAGGCTGCCTGAGTCCAGACAGGTGTTTGGCTAATGTTTCACAAGGACCACATTTTCCCTTTGCTTCCCTCTATGCTGCAAATCCTGCTGCTGACAGGCAAGATGTTAGAATAAAGGCTGCATGGCCCCTATTGCCCCTCCCCAAGGCTTTACTTAAACCGCACACCTCCCCCCCCGCCGCCGTGCCCCCGCGGGGCGTGGGAAGCGGCGGGACCCCCCGGGGCCCTGGGAAGAACTGGACTTTCCCAGGGCCCTGGGCCGGTCGGTGGCTCGGTGGGGGTGGGGGGGGTGGGGAGCGGGGCATGGGAAACGGCCGCCCCCGGGGAGAGCGGCCGAGGGAGGCGGCGCCGGCCCCGCTGTCGCCTGACCCTGGGAGGGAGCCTCGGCCCGGGGGCTGCCCCGCCGGAGGTGTACCAGGGAGGATTCGGCTTCGCGGGCAGCCGGGGGAGCGCTGCCCGCTGGCTCTGCAAGCCCCGGGGATGTGCGGCTGCCCGTGCGGAGGATGCCTCAGTCTGCGGGAGTGTCTGGTGAGGGGGATTTGCGGAGTGTGACACTGGCTGAGTCTCTGGCTGCAGTTCTGCGGTACCCTGAACCCTGCCTCCTGCTTCTCCCCAGCCCGGCTTTTGCATTTTTCTATTTCCAGAAGCTGGCAGAGTCACTGCGGGGCAGGACTCTTGATGCTCCAGCCACACTGCTGAGGCAGTGCCTTCTCCTAATCTCTGCTGCTTCTCTGCGCAGTAACTCTCGGTATTAATAAATGCTCATACGCTGGGAACTTTGAGTCAGCCCCAGGGGAGGATGTTCTGGCCTTTGGTGCAGGGTTACTGGTGCGTTTCCCAAGGACTTCCATCAGCCTGAAGTGTTGGTTTTCTAATCAACTGGAAGGCCGGCTTTTGCTCAGATCTTGGGGATTTGAGCTCTGAAGAAGCTCTCTTCAGGCTGTTTCTTGCATAAACAGCTTTGTAAAGTGAGCTGGTCCTCTGAGCCTGCAGATAGGCAAAGCAGTATCAAAGGCTTTAAGTCTTTGTGGTCTTTAGAGCAGCTTCCAGAGCTTTGTTAGTGAGCTGAAATAGAGATGTCATCTGTGCTTTAAAGCTTTGCTAGTGCAGTTGGTAGGTGTTCCTTTCCAGTGTGCATCTCACAATGGAGTTGTCCCACGTATCCCCAGGAAATGAGCTGCTTGGAGGCTCAAGTGACTTTGAAGAGAAGTCACTGTTTGTCATTCAGGTGTGGGGGTAGTCCTGGGTATTGTCGCTTCTGTTTTTTTTTTCCTTGAACTGTCATTTACCACCTGTTGCTTTTCACCAGGAAGCAAGGGAAGAAAGCTCTTTCCCATTACATGAAATTGAAGCTGGGCCTGCTCAACGGGGGCTCTGCATGCACAGATTGAACTGTTGTGTACCCCGTGTTGAGCAGGAAAGCTTAAAGTGATGGTCTTGCAGTGGCACAGCTCCTTCCTACCACTTGTGGTCCACAAAAGCCAGCACTCAAAGTGCTGTGAGATTTCACTGCTTTAATGTTGTAGGTAAAGCTCTTGAGGGGCAAGTTTTGCGGCAAGAACTTTACAAGCAGGTACCTTTGTGGGTGTGACCCTTGGTGGGGCTGTACATGCTGAGTTCTGGACTGATGGAGTTCATGTAAATGTTTCAATCCTTCCGCTTCCAGTGCCAAGTCAGTAGGATGCTAAGAAAATACTCCTAGGATCTTCTTATTTGCTGTCCTTCCTGCTTCTTTCCTTGGCATCTGATTTTTAGATGTTATGTTCTGCTGTAGTAATTCTAATCAATCCACCTGAAATGAATGATAAATCAGAAGTAAAAGCTAGAGAGAAGTGCAAGGAGGTAACGGAGGGAATGAAAAGGCTTCTGTGTAAGTAACAACAAAATGGACTGTGATTTTTCAGCTTGGAGGAGGTGGCTGGAAGAGTATATTGTATTGCATTAATCATTGTGGGCAATGCTTACGAGGGTCATTTGGAATGACGCTTCATCTGGGTTTTGTCTTTAAAGAAGAAAAGAGTGTGAGAACATCCCACTGAAACTATCAGGCAGAAGATCCACATCTTTACGCGGGGATACACTTATCTTCTGGAAGGACAGTTTTACGCTGCCTGTGGGGACATGTTAGACCCAGCGTACCTCCTCCCAGTCACACCAGGCACAGGGGTAGGTGAGATGGACCATCGCTCTGTAATGACGATATCACCTCCAGCTTGCAATGCGAGGGACCTGGAGCACTATTACTTTGCTGGACGGTTCCATGTCCACTCTGACAGAGCATCCCTTCATCCCCACAGCGCAGCAGCGGCTCCTCTTGTTACAAGTACACGAGGAGCTATTCGGGGACTTCCTTTCCTGCAGGACGGTGGTGGTGGGGATGCTGCTTCCCCTGCTGTTTTAGGTGAGCTGTTTGCAAAATAAGATTCAGAAAACAACAAACAATTGCAAAATGGGTTTCCTTTTACTGGCACTAGGGAATCTGGGTATTGCTTTGCCATGCAGTGATGTTGCTACTCTGGATAGGTTAACTACGTGCATCGTGGAAATACATAGGCGTATGAAGTCATCAGAGGAAAGGAGGAGGTGGAATCTGCACTATGACTCTGGACATCTAATCTTTGGTGCCCACTTAAGGCAGCTGCTCTCCTCAGAGTCCTTTTTTAGTCACTGTCAAGAGCTGTTTTGAATTGCCCTTGGTGGAGCCTCCCTTAAACACACCAGGAGCGCGGGCTGCAGGGTCTCCAGGTTCTCTCCGTCCGTGTTTGGTGAGCGGTGCTGCTGCGGTCCTGTGCCGTGCCTGGGGATTTCATCGCGCTGGGGTTTGCCCCAAACCACGGAGATCACTTTATCTAGAGCTGGCAGTTTCATTGGGCAGAGGTGAATTACAAAACTTGATCTTGTTTGACTTGATTGTGAAGTTGCAAGAAGCTGCTGAGAGCGGCCAGCGTAGCTCAGGGTAGGTTGTGACAGCACCTCTGCTCGAGTCGCTGGTCATTTATTAGTGACAGGCAGGATCTTCAGTACAGCCCAAGCAATGGGTGATCTGCTCAGCTGATGTAACATGGAGTTTCTCCCATTGCTCGGTAGCTGTCAGGTCCTTT
>JAAGNO010008296.1:0-10803 GCA_033439905.1 Ceryle rudis
ATAAGAAAAAAAAGGATCTCTATTTATCTTGTGATTCCTCATCTGTTGTAGGCAGACGAGGTCATGTTTTCAAGCTTCCATTTACAAGCCACAAAAAATATACGGTTCCAAATAAAAGCTGAAATCCTCCTCTTATCACAAGGATTAAAATAAGGCAGCAGGTAGCATAAGACTTGCAGTATCTTTCCTTTAATGTGCACCTCATTGTCACTCCCAAAAGATACCGTTCTCCCTTTTTCTTAGAAACTCTTCTTGTTTTTTTTTTTTTTTTTTTTGGCCAGATCTATCACAGCAAACATACAATGTTGTTCTACGGAAAACACAGTTTGCCAAGACATCTAAAATATTGTGTATTCCCTCCATCTGCTTCTGCTAAATAAACCCGGGGCCTTATCTAATATAATGAGTAGATGTTGGCAATAATTGCGTAGCCATCTGTACCGTGCTTTAAACCTGTTGCAAGCTGGGCTGTGGACACAAGAAAGTCAGAATTTATTCCTCCCATACTGAAAACAGAGATTGTAACTTCCCTCCTTCTGTTTTTTAGGAGAATTCAACCATATCAGCTCCTGCGGTTGGTGCTTGGGGAATAGCACTTCATTAGCACGAGAGATAAATCCCCTTTTTTGGGGAGATGAAGCTCAAGTTCTGCAGCTGATAAGGTTCAGAGCAGTTGCAGGCGAGCGCTGCTGGCAGCACGGCAGCCTGGATGAGCTGGTCCTGCCCAGCGTGGTGCAACTACGACAAAACCCATTGCAGCAATGACTCCACACTAGCAGTGCCCTGCCCGTGCCACAAGCCCTGCTTAGGATGACCACCCCAGAGAGGACTTCTCAGCAACTTTAAGGCTTCATCAGAAAAATCTCTTCTGGCTGCACTCAGCTTCTAGAACCACAGAATACAAGTTACCATCACCCAAATTTGCTGGGGAGTTGACCCACCTAATGACCGCCACTCAAACTGAGCCCATGCCATTTCAACACTTCAAATGAGTTTTTTTTTGTTGTTGGTTGTGTTTTAACCCTTTTTCCTGCCCTGTTTGAGTCAAATGGAGCCATCACACCAGCTCCTTGTTGGCAAAACTGGGGAAACAGGGATCCAGGTGCAGCACAGAGGAGCAGGACCACGCAGCAACAGGCTGACAGATGCACAGGGAGAGAAGGAGGATGGATAACTGAATTTACCCTTGGTGGGACAGGACTGAAAGTGTCTGTAACAGAGCAGCAGAGCTCAGCCAATTTGAGCAGGAGGCAAAAAACACCAAGGTTCTTGGATAAAAAGAAGTGGAGAAAAAACACTCATTGCCTATGAAGTCTGAACAACCTGATGTAGCCAGGCACACACTGGCCTGGAATCAAGATGTTCAGAGAACACAGCTTAGCTTCTGCACTCTCAGGAAGCAACATTCAGTGGCTGCAAGGATCACCTCAACACCACTACAAACCAGGCCCATGATCACACTCTCCCTAAGCACTGGTTTGCAAGTCCTACTTTCCTCCTCCTCCACCCATGCTCCAACTGCCCACCCTTTCTCCAGTGTGCCCACCCCTTTTTACCAACCACAGCAAAATAATCCCCTTCACAAAAGCAACATGAACACAGACACTTGCTAGTCAGCAATGCAAGTGGGCAGCACAGCCAGGTCCCTCTGAGCGGAGCCTGCGTGACCTCAGAGGCCAGAGCAATGTCACTGGTGCAGGGAAGTGACATCTTTATAACAGGAGAGGGGAATGTGCTTAAACTAATTGGCAGTTCAGATAACAGAGGCTTTTGCTCTCCACTGGGCTGTTAAGAACCCTGGAATTGATGCAGATAAAAGTCTGGCAGCATTTTCATCATCAGCTCAACATTTCTGGGCTGTAGAATCCACCCATTAAAAAATACATGCTCCGGGCTGAAACCTGACAGAGCAGGTCCCAGCACGGCAGCAAATGTTTGTGTTTCCCAAGTTCCCAGAACAGTCCCTTTGGGCCCTTTGGGCAGTAACAAGCCAGCAGAGCAGAGATGGAAGCAGCAGTTTTCCAGGGAAGGCTACACTTGCATCAGTCATGGGTTTTGGAGCTTCCTTGCACTCTGCTGACCAGACAGGCAAGTTTGTCCACATGCTGCAGCCACCTGAAATACCAGCAGACAACAGCACCCAGCAGAGAAGGCTATACGTTCATTGGTGACACTGATTTACTGTGACAAGTTCTCTCCGTGACACGAAGGCAGACCTGAGCTATGGGGCAGGACGGAGAGATCTGTGGGGAATTTCTTAGACAGCTGTAAGAGAGGCAAGAAGCATCCTGTGGCTCACAGCAGCTTTCTGACAAGGCAGCGCGTGAGAATATAGATCTGAGGACTTTGGGATGTTGGCCAACAGGGTCAGATGCTTTTTGTTGATGCAGCCTATTGCTGTGAAATGGTCCAGAAATCCCCCCTAGCTTTTCGGCACCGGAATTAAGCATTTTCTTAGGAGCTAAATCATCTTGGGTTTATCTCTACAGCCAGCAGAGAAAAGCGCAAGAAGAGAAAAAGAAACCAAAAGCAGAGCTGGTGATCTCTGGTGTCCAAAATGCACAAGTCAGGTTCAACAAAGAACAGCAAGAGGGGCTTTAAGATGTCAAGTCTTATCATGGAGTGAGCAAAACAAGGCACCATTTCCCTCCAGGCTGCTGTTTTCTCTCTATAATAGACTTCTGCTTAAAATGTGATTTTGAGGAAGGAGATCCTTTTCATTTGCCTGGGATTGAATCTCAGGGGGCTGGTAGCCCCCAGCTGGTCTCTACCCACTCAGGTCCTCTCCTGGCCATGACACCCCTCCTGCATTATATCACCCAACTCACTGCTCTCTGAGCAGAAAAAAAAAAAAGTATCAGAAAAGCAGCTCTGGGGCTGCACTCGCCAGCGCTGAGACAGGGAAGGACCTCTGAGCACTTTTCCAGTCTATTGGCATTATGTTAATTGAGAGTTTGCACAGAGCAGACCATCGTCTAGACAGCGTTAAGCTCCAACCAGGGAAGGTGCGGGCAGGACGCAGCGTGGTTTCCAGAGTAAGCGTTTCTGACATTTGCTTAGTCATCGCCTTCCCTCCACTTTGATATCCTGAGCCATTCCTTCCTCCGGTAGCCCTGGAAACGGCAGGAGGAGGCAGCTCCTGATGGGTATGTGGCAGCTCCAGGCGTGGGCTGCTGCTACAAGGTGGTACTAAAGGGGATCTGGGCTTTGTCCCCCCTGGCCATCCACAGCATCGCCCAGTCCATCTTCCCATAGTGCACAGGGGATGACTTCATTTGGTAGTTCCTGCATCAAACCTCAAGGCACGGTACTGGGGTGTTGATGAGGGGGCTGGAGATAAAATACACCCACAGCACTGAGGGCTGGGGAGACACCAGCAACAAGCAGCACCCCAAAAAAAATCCAGTCATCCTTCCATCCACACCTCAGCTTGTTTGGGGGCCTTCAACAACTTGCTCTGCATTTTTCCCCACTTCACTTCTGCTTTTCCCAGCTTCATTGGACCAGTCCATAGCTCAGGCCAGACACTGCCAACAGCTCAACCCAGCACAATGGCATTGCCATCACGTCACAGGGCTCTAGGCACTACTCCAAATAAGGAAAACAGCAGAAGAAAGCACAAAACACTACACTGTGTAACTCCTACATTAAAAGCAGCCCCAGCAAAATGCAAATAGGTGGCACCTTAGTGGCAATAACTCAGGCAAATCAAGAAGCATTGCTAGTGCTTAGAAAAAGCATTCAGAGAAGTGGTTTGTGCTGAAGAATGCCTTTTTTTCCCCCATCAAAAAAATGTTTGTTTTCAGAGAAACATTTATTTCAGTTTTCCAGTGGGAAATAACAAAACATTTTAGTTTCGTTTCAACTTCAAATACGACTTCAGATTTTGTTTTTATTTGGTTGGTTTTAACTGCAACGATATTGTAAGGCTGCCTGAAAGGAGGCATTTTCACTAAAAATCAGGTTGAAGCCTCCCAGGGGAAACTCTATCTTTTGAAACAAAGATTTTTTTCAAACCAGGATTTTTCCTCCACTATTTTTCAAATGGAAAAAAAAAAATAAAATTGGATTTCTGGGCAGCCATCCTTCAAACCTAGAGAGAGGCTGTCCTCACCCTGAGTTAGTGCATACCCCCATCCCACAGGGATACGGTGTGGGATTCGAGCATCTGGGACAGAGACTGTTGTTTGATGGCATCTCCTCCACGGCTGGTTCACCTTCAGAGCCACATGGACCCCAGGAGAGCTGTGGCAGCAGGTGGCCCATGAGGCAGCCCACGTGCCCAACGTTCTCATGCACAGCCACCATTCCCAGTTCCATTTCTCAGCACTTCCAGAAACCCACTCGGCTCTTCAGCTGCTGATGGCTCAGATGACGGATGGCACTTTGATACTTATACGAGCATACCACTTGTCACAGAAATCTTCAGTAGACCACATTTTTGGCAGGTAAGGAAAAACCTTCAGTTTCTTGCAACTCATGGGTTTATGCTGGTCCTTTTCTTGGTTGTCATATTCCGCAGTAGCTGTGCACGGTGTGGAGGTGAGGGCAGGAAAGTGCAGTCAAACACAAATACAGGTGGGCTGAGAAAGAGCAGAGGTTCAAGATGGGTTTTGCACCATCAGATCAAGGAGGAGGTGGGGAGTGAATGCAACTCTGGGGACAAGCAAGATCCACCTCAGAAGGAGCAAGCTCAGCAAGATGCATCCTTCTCCTGGAGGACAGATCTTGGGGCCATGCAAGACGCAGTTCTCCAGAGAAGTTTGCAGTAAATTAGGGCAAGTCAGGTTGTGAGAGGGTGGACGGAAAGGATTGGAACAAAGAGAGAGGATGAAGGATGCCAAGCAACATCAATTGCATGGCTTTGCCAAGAGCACAGGATGAAGCTGGAGCAATAAAGTTTTCCTCTGGGTTTTACAGATCACAAAATTTACAGGCTGAGGTAGAGTCAGGATTTGGCTTTTATCTCAGGCCCTGTGATGATTTTAACTTGGAAGTTCCCAAAATCAACAAGGGAGATGCTTGGATGAAGTCAGCAGGCAGCTCTGCAGGACACAGCTACACCCTTTCCACTTAAGAATCTTGCTTGAGAATGGAGACCAGGGCCCCAGTTTGGTAGATCAACTCGCTTCTGGTGACAGCTTTTTCCAGTGTGATTTGAGCGTGGAGGTAAAGACACACAAGTTTGATCACATCTACTGCAGCATTTGCAAAGCTTAAATCAACCACAGATGGGTGACCCTGTAAATGTCCATCAGTGCTGTCCCACTGTGCCTCATGCAGCCCCCCTTTCAGAAGCAATGCTGGATGAATGTGTGTCCTGGTCCCATCCTCAGCACCTCTGAGGCAACAACTCATCCACACATCATGTTATTCCAGCTTAAATCATGTCAAACTGACCTGCCAGGGTTGAAATCTTCTCATCCCCACCACCTCCTGAATTCTGAGCACAAGGTCTGCCACAGATCAAGGTGGTGAACCCAAAATGAGGAGAAAGCTGAGACCACCAAATTCATTACACTAGTGACTGTCCCCAGAGCACGATTTTTAACTCCTCTACACAGAAATGAGAGGCTGGACCTGCACATGCAGCTACCTCAAGCCCCTGGAAGTCACAACCAAGTACCAGAGTTACAGTTGCACCATTCCCATTTCCCTGACCCAATTGCAGGAGGAAAGACCTTTTTCCCTTCTCATTTTCCCCTCGTTACCATTTTCTCTCTTGTAACATGAATGAGAAAGCAGAATTTTAATACCTCTTAATGTTCTGTGAAAGATAACAGGGAACGGTACCACTCTGACCTTTTCAGTGCTTTCTAATTCGATCATCTGTCCAGACCCACCCTTCCCTTCTCTGTGCTCAGCCGGGGAGAGAAGGGCAGAGGGGACAGCTGGTGAAAACGGGCTTTCCTGGTGGGAGAGGTCTGAGGACCTGTCTTCTACAGCATCAGCTCTTTGCACGGGATCAGCCAAGGGGCAGAGGGTTGGAAGCAGGAGGCTGACACTGGTCCCTGCCATGCATCCTGTAGCAGATGGCACCAGGGTGGAGAGGAGAGCACAGGGCACCAGGGAGGTCCCAGGGACATAGTTTTGCCTTTTGAAAGCCTGAGGAAGACAGCAGTGGGAAAGTACTTCTGTGCTGCTGAACGGTAGCGGGTGGGTAGCTCTTCCCACAGCACAATAAAGAGATCCCCTCGGTCTCCCCAGCTGGGAGATGAAGATGCAGTGAAGTCCCATTGCCTTACACAGCACCACAAGGACCAGCTGAGATCCAAAGCCACAAGGCCAGGCTATTTCACATCAGACTGTGGCACCGCAGATGGGACCATCTCCAAGCACAAGCTCACACCCAGGATGCTGCATCTTCCTCCAAGCTGCTCGAACAGCATAAAGGGTTTCTCCCCCTGCCCCTTCATCTCCTAGAATCATCTTCTTCCCCAAACATTTAACCCGAAATCTCCTCTAAGAAACTCCTCCCCGCTGTGGGAAGAAAATGGCTCTGGCTGCCATAGGCAAGTGATAATCTAGTAAATTTTAATCCTTGCCTGGTATTGCATTACCACCAGAAGAACATGGATTGAGATAAAAGGCTCACCAGCCCAGTTATAATTATATTCGAAAGGTAATTATCTCCTCTTCCACCCGACTTTGTGTTTTCTTTCTATAACAAAGTTTCCATTTAACATTCGCAGCGACAGGGCCAGCCACCACAAAATCACTGGGAGATGTAAAAGCTAATTGTCTGTTCAGCATGTGAGAACCAGCAGATCGAGGCTGCCGAGAAGAAAGGAGCCAGGGAGCCCCAAGCTGGGAGTAAATCAGATCTCCTGGCTGTTCCCCACCACAGAGCTGGTCCCAGAGGCACTCTCAGGCTTTCAGCTATAGACATGAGCACCCCAAATCACAGCAGCACATTCTCAAATACACGTTTGCTTCAAGGTACCCACCCCATGGATCCTGCTCTTTCAGACTCTTCCCAAACCATCAGGAGGGCTAGGGAGATGTTAAAATAAAAACAAAAGAAAATAAACCAAAACAAAAAACATCCTCACTTTGAGCCCACAAATTAAGGAGGGTGCCATCCCATCATCACCAAACCATCTCTCTGTGCTGCTGGCTGTAGATGGCAGGCCATAGATAGAAAAGGGAAACTGAGGCACTGAGCAGGACTTCAGTGCAAGACCATGGGTGTCCCCAACCCTCACCCACGTCCAACTCCACCCAAATGTTCTCTGATAAAATTTGGACCAAAGCTGTTTTTGGCCCATGAGCCGCCCTCACTCGTGTTTAACGCGGCAGTAACACGAGGGCTCTTCCCTGACAGACAATAAATTATCCAGAACTGAATGACCTAAATATATTTTTAAACAAGCACACATTGTGCAGATCACAACACGAAGATGTCTGCTTACATACGTTGTGTGCATTCTTTCATAGAGGGGTTCTTTTTGTGCTTTGTGCTATTAACGAGTAGAATAAAATTACCATTTGAGACACTTAATTGTACTAATTATAATCTTTTGGGGAACATGTTGAAAAATTACTGTCTTTTACCAAGACATAACTGACCACATGATGTCCTCTATGGTAATGGTACCAGAGTTTCTTCTAGCTTTCCAAATTAAGAGATGGGACAGTACTTGGCAAAAGCTGCTGGAAGGATCGGTGCCCAGCCAGCACAGCAGCTTGTGCTGTTCGTGTCATGTCACTGCAGAAGAGGATGGGGTTGGTTTTATTTTTCCCTTTTCATGTTAAGTGATGCTCTAATCATTTGGAAAGTCATCCTAAAAAGCAAAAAGTGAAAACGCGTTTCAGCTCAATTCTCAACATCAAAATTGCTATGACCGAAAGTTTGATGTCTGTGGGCCACTGCTCGTCACTTCCAGTGCTTTCCACTTTAAGATGGACCTAAACTATGCCAGGACCTTGGTCCCAGCCCTCAGAAACCACCCAGCACTTGCCATCTCCAAACACCCCAGAAAAAACAGCATGGACATTGACCAGCACCTCTACCAGTGCTTTGCTGGGTGCCAGCAAATGATGGTTTTGTCTCTTCCCACTCAGTAGGACTCCTGATCTACACAGCAACACAAGGTTTAATTTTCCCCCTATTCCAGCACCTCAGACTGTCGTGTCCCTGCACTTCACGGCAATACACAGGTCCTCAGGCAGCACCAGAGCATCTGTGCTCAGCACCAATGTTTCTAACTCCTTCAAGGACAGATGACCCACCCCAAACAGCTTAGAAAAATCCTTCCCATGCACCGACAGCCCTCCTCAGGACACCTGATGCAGCGAGGGGACATCTGGGGGAGTTTCTGCTCCCTTATGAGCAATTGGGGGAAATCTGCAGGTTGGAAGCAGCATCCCCCAGGGCAGAGGGATAGAGGACGATTGCATTGTGGGAGGACGCAGCAGGGAGCAAGCGCCTGCCACATCCCACACCTGCCCTTCCAGCAGCATCTCCTGACAGCACACGACTCCAGCAACAGTGTTTTACAGCTTTGCAGGGTGTGCTTCCCAAAAACCCAGCTAGCTCATTCCACAAACTGCCTGGAAAAGAGTCTGCCACCAGCCACACATAGAGATGGGGCAACTGGGAGATAGGATTTGTCTGGAAGGTAGTGCTTTATTAGCTTTAAAACTTTCAGTCTGTAAACAGCTCTCCCTGGGTAGTTGCTGGGTGCAGCTGGATGAAGCTGGATGAAGCAGAGGGGAAGAAGTACAGGCAGATAAAATCAGTTGTGCAATGTGACGTGATGTTCCTTCCACCCGCCCTCGCTGCTCCCCTCTGCTCTCAAATGCAGCTGTTCAGAGCACCCCATGTGCTTACAGAGTTACAGAAATACCTCTCTAATCCTTCATTTATCTGAGCTCTGTCCCACTCACCATTTCCATGGGGCAGCAGCAGTAGCACAGTAATCTCAGGACAGCGGAATCTATCCACCTCTCATCTGGGCAAAGCAGAGCCCCCCGGCTTGCCTGGAGCTGTGCACAGGGCAGCCTGACCTGCCAGCTCCAGCCTCCCTGCAGGCACAACCTCACTGAGCTCTGCACTGACACCAGAGCCAGATACTTGAAAGGCCCAAGGCTAAGGAGCTGACAAGACTTCGAGTTAAAAACGCATATAATAAATTACTTCTCTGAGAATCCTTATCCCCCAGCTCGATACCCAGGCAAAAGCCACATGGGAGTCAGAGTCTCCACCAACACAACCACACAACAAGCAATTCTCGGAGACCAAACAAGGGGCAATCACTCGCTGCACCAACTCTCCTGGGACAAGTTCTCCTCTCCCATCTCCAGCTCTGCAGGATGCTCCCCTCCAGCCAGGTCAAGCCACAGCAGCACTTTTCGATGCTCTCCACCTCAATGACAGATCGTTTTCTGTCACAATATCCAGCCTTTCGGGAGGGTGCAAGGTCAGCAAATCCTCCTCCACAGCTCAGCCTGTGTTTGCTCGCAGCCCAGATAATTGACTCATCTGTAGGCTTTCATCTCCTCCCTGGGCTGGGAAGATGAAGTCAAATTGCACTTTCAAAATTCAAGCTGCCTCATGCCACCCTTTGCCAGTCAATAAATCCTTACCACCCTCACCCCATGATTTTCAGTGCAGCCACGAAAAGATCAGGCCAAAGCACTTGTGGAGATCTCCTCTCTCATCTGTCACACAGCTTGCTCTGAAACATAAGCATCCTTTAACCTGGTTTTACTTATTTATTTAAGCAGGAAAAGAGCAAGAAAAACATCCCAGGCCAGCCTGTGTCAGCAATTAGGAGCATGAAATATCTGGCAGGAGCAGCTTTATAATTAGAGCTTCACCCTGTCCTTCTCTTCTCCCCCTGCCAAAAAGAAGTCACTGAATATCAGCCACATCTACAAGGTTGTGCTGCTCCCAGGGAGCCTCAGAGGACAAACAGGCTGAGGCACTGAACCTGCTGGCTTCACGCTCGCATTGGGCAGGAGAGCTGTGCGCACTGCAGGCAGCACACTGAGCAAGAGGACTTCTGTCCCAAGGGACCTCTCTTTTGGCTGACCTGAAGTGTTTTACCCCTCCAACATGGAGCAACCTGCTGCCTTATTTCCTCGCCTTATAAACACACCCTTCCCATGTCCTACTGCACCAGTAGGATCACAAAAATATTCCGCTTGGAAGAGACCCTTAAGATCGTCAAGTCCAATGTTAACCCAGCACTTCCAGGGCACTACTAACCCATGGCCCTCAGCACCACAGCTCCACTGCTTTGAAACCCCTCCAGGGATCATGGGGACTCCACCACTGTCCTGGGCAGCCTGGGCCAGCCCTGGACAACACTTGCAGGGATTGACCACCTTTTAGCCCCTTAGAACCAGAGCCTGAGGTGATCGTGGACGACAATAAAAAATTATTAACTAAACAGAGCATAAACCTTCAGACATTCTGAAGGCAAAAGACAACAGCTGTGTAGCAGAGTCGTGCCATCCCTGGGCAACATCTATCGATACTACCAGGCCAGACCAGACCAGCATTCACAGACTGTCTTAACTCCTGTCCCAGAACCACAGTGGCTGAAGCCACCCCTCCCCACAAGGCTCTTCAACTCCACAGAGTCCAGCAAATCAGAGAGTCCAGCTCCTCACCACACTCTCAGTAAAATAAATTTTTCCTAATATCCAACCTAACCTTCCCCTGGCACAACTTCAGCCCATCTCCTCTCGTCCTATCACCAGTTACCTGGGAGAGGAGACCAACCCCCACCTCACTACAACCTCCCCTCAGGGAGCTGTAGAGAGCAGTAAGGTCTCCCCTCGGCCTCCTCTTCT
>JAAGNO010008298.1:0-10528 GCA_033439905.1 Ceryle rudis
CGGCAGAGCCGTGCTCAGGTGCGGGGGTCTCTGACCGGAGACCTCGGGAGTACCCAGGAGGAGCCGTGCCAGCTGGGGAAGGGCAAAGCCGGTGAGAGTCAGTGGTGGGGGAGGTGGTCTGGGAGGAAGGCTGAATGCTTGACGGGGTCCCCAATTCCCCAAATACTGAAATTCGGATATAGAAACAGGGAATCCTAGACTGGTTTGGGTTGGAAGGGACTTTTAAAGGTTCTTCTCCCCCTCTGCCCTAGTGAGGCCACATCTGGAGTATTGGGTCTGGTTCTGGGCTCCCCAGTTCAAGGACAGAGAAATACTAGAGAGAGTCCAATGGAGGCTACGAGGTTGATGAAGGGACAGGAACATCTCTCTTACGAGGGAAGGCTGAGAGCCCTGGGACTGTTTAGCCTGGAGAAGAGAAGCCTGAGAGGGGATCTTATCAACGTTTACAAATATCTGAAGGGTGGGTATCAAGTAAAAGGGGCCAGTCTCTTTTCAGTGGTGCCCTGTGATAGGGCAATGAACACAAACTGGATCACAGGAAGTTCCACCTCAACGTGAGAAAAAACTTCCTTCCTGTGAGGGTGATGGAGCATGGAACAGGCTGCCCAGGGAGGCTGTGGAGTCTCCTTCTGTTTCATAACCCACCCTGGATATGTTCCTGTGCATCCAGCCTTGGGTGATTCTGCTTTGGCAGGGGTGTTGGACAGATGGTCTCTAGAGGTCCCTTCCAACCCCTACCACTACATGATTTTAGTCCAACCCCCCAGCAGTGAGTAGGGACATCTTCAAGTAGATCAGGTTGCTCAGTGCCCCATCCAGTCTGACCTTGAATGTTTCCAGGCTTGAGGTTTCTGTCACCTCTCTGGGCAACCTGTGACAGTGTCTCAGCACCCTCATTGTAAAAAACTTCTTCTGCATATCTAGTCTAAATCTACCATCTCTTGGTTTACAGCTATCACCCCTTGTCCTCCTGCAACAGGCCCTGCTATATTGTCCCCATCTGTCTTATAGGCCTCCTTTAAGTACTGAAAGGCCACAGTAAGGTCTCCCCTGAGCCTTCTCCAGACTGAACAACCCCAACTCTCTCAGCTTTTCTTCACAGGAGAGGTGTTCAGGCCCTCTGATCATTTTTGTGGCCTTGTTTAGTGTTGTTCTGAAGTCCTTGCTTCACTGGGAGGTGTGAAATATCCCCAAGAGAGTTAAAATCAACTGTAGATGAGAGTCAGAGCATTTCTCCCTGAAAACACAATTCTGAGCTTGTAGCTGTGATTTAGGTGAACATGCTGGGTGTGGTAGCATTGCTTAGAGTCTTGAAAAGAGTATGTGTGTAGGCAAGCAAAGACTGGAAGTGGACTGGTTGTAAGCAAGGGGTGAGGCTACATGGCAAGCGATGTGGTTTTTGATGACATCCACAGGGTATTGTGGTGAGCACTGTTTGGTTGAACCTGTCATTATAATTAATGATCTGGCAGAAGAAAACTGCACTGTGTGCACAAGTGGACAAAGAGACAATAAGAAAAGACTGAGATCACCTTGGAGAAAGGTTTGAAACTTGACTGAAACATGTTGCTTTATTCTGAATAGGCATACTGTATTTTTCTAAACGTTGCTTTGCTGTACCACTTTCTTTGACTGGCTGTGACCCCGTGACCATTGTGTGTCCCAGGTGTAGGCTCTCTTGCATTTCCTCTTTCTTCCTTCACCACTTCCAGAGTTTTACTTTCTACCATCACAGCGATTAATATGGGTTCAGTTCTGCTTACCACTCCCAGATGGCTTTGGGATTTGACCTCTCTTGTGTGATCGATTGCTGAGGTTTTTCAGCTTGCTGAAGTGTGAAGGCAGCACTGAATCCTGTCCTAGGATCTGCCTTTAACTGATGGCTCCTGAGTGTTATACCAGCAACTTGGACTTAATATCTAAACTGTTCTTAGCAATCTTTCTTCTTCTGCTATCTGCTGCTCTTGACAGTACCTCCCTGCTCGCCAGTCAGGAGGTGACAGATCTGTTGTCTTTTTGCCTAATACCTCCAACTGTCTGACTGAAGTAAACCTGTTTGTGAGTTAGGCTGACTGAGGGACAGAAAGGAAGCATGTGTGAACAACTCCAGAAACAGAGCAACACGTCGGCAGGTTATGGATTTATTCTGTGCAGTAGCTTTTGAAGTATGGAAACAATTCTGAGTCCCACAGCCTTACTGTATTTTCTTTCCCTGGAGGAAGAGAGAGGAGGCTGTAAAATGCAGGAGTGAGTATGTTGGGTTTTTTTCTTTAATGCTAATTCATTTTACATGAATACTGCTTGCCAGATGGCTTTGTAATATTTCAGTAAGACAACATTTAAGCCTAACATGCTAATGTTAGGCATTTGACTGTTGTAAATGATATTTTTTTTTTTATCTTCTCAAATGACAGCTGCTAAATGATGGAGCCTGTTTCTCTAGCCTCTTGAATACATCCACTGTCTCCGGCTATTTCATCGTGTCAAATCTGCAGTTTCCTTTCCCATCTTGTCAAGGTCATTTACAGATCTAAGTGTCATAACTCAGATCACACAGAACTGGTCTTCAGTGCTAAAATGTTCTCCTTTATTTTCAGTCGAGTAGTTTACACCCATCAGCTTGGCAAAAGGTTTTGCTGGTACAAACAATCCACCTAAAAAACTTATTTGCAGTAAAACTTGAGGTCAGATCTGTTTTATGGTACCTGAATTGATCTCAGTAAGTTTATCTTGTGGTAAACTCAAAGCACCTAAGCCATTTTTGCTCTTTCTGTTATCCGGTGACTTAGTCTGAATACATGACCAACCATGAGCCCTGGAGTAGCTGTGATCACGTAAAACAAAGGTCTTCATGTCCCTGGTGGATGGTTTAATGAATGTATAAAAATGTCTCATCCTGTGGACAAATGGGAAGCATTATTTAGAGAGTCAGCAGAGAGCAAACCGGGAAGCGGTTTGACTGCTGTCGTAATCCATCATGGGACTGCATCTTAAATACAGCGTGTAGCTCCGGGCCTCTATTTCAAAATGAGTCTGTTGGGAATTGAAAAGATCATCCTCACTGGGACTTCTTGTTTATTTTTTTTCTTTTCATAGAATCATAGAATCGGTTTGGTTGTAAGAGACCTTTAAGATCTTCCAGTCTAGCTGTTAACCCAGCACTGCCAGGTCACCAGTAAACCATGCTGACACACCACATTGACAGGTCTTTTACATCCCTCCAGGGATGGTGACTCCACCACTTCCCTGTTCCAGTGCTTGACAACCCTTTCAGTGAATAAATTTTTCCTAGTATCCAGCCTAAACCTCCCCTGGTGCAATTTGAGGCTATTTCCTCTCATCCTATCACTTGTTACTTGTGAGAACAGACTGACTGACACCAACCTTGCTCCAACCTCCTTTCAGGGAGTTGTCAAGAGAAGAAGGTCTCTCCTGAGCCTCTTTTTCTCCAGGATCAACAATCCCAGTTCCCTCAGCCATTCCTCATAAACTTGTTTTCTAGACCCCTCACCAGTGTCATTGCTCTTTTCTGGACATGCTTCAGCCCCTCAATGTCCTTGTTGTAGTAAGGGGCCCAAAACCTCACTGAAGACACTTATCTTGGTGTAAGGGTCCAGGACGTGATCAGAGGCTCATTGCCATGGGCACCAGAGGAGCAGTGACAGGTCATGAAACTGCAGTGACCTCATCAGGGAAAACAGCATAACCTGGACTGGGGACTGTCAAAGGGGAAGGATCAGCCTCATGTCCAAGTCTGAAACTTGCCAGATGAATCAATGGAAGAGTCTCCCTGGGTCATTACAGATACCCTGTCATCCTTAGAGGGATATTGGAGTCATTATGGGATGCAGGGGTTGACACCCTTGAGATTGTGCAAGACTTATTATAAAATGTTTAGGGAAAGGACCAAGGTGGGGAAAAAGGATCACAGTGATTTGAGGAGAAGCAAATGTGAGAAGGTGGGGAAGAGGTGACAAAAGGGGCCAGTTGCAAGGCTGCTGGTCAGTACGCTTCTCTGGCCATGTCCCATATGTGATCACTGCTGCTTGTCCAGTTGTGTTACTAAACTCCGTTTGTGACTGTTTTCATGAGTGAGGGTTTGTCTGTTCTGAGTGGATGGACATCTACATGCCAGTGTCTGGGGAGGGGACCAGGGGCCCATGCTTCTGTGCTACCAGCAGCTGAAAAGACTGGGGTGTGTAGAGGTCTGAGTGCCAGCAACCTGACAGCAGGCCAAGGGTCATAGGTGTCTGTGTGTCCAGAGCGGCAGCAAGTGGAGAGACTCGAGTGCATGTATATTATGTGGATGTGTACATCAGCGTGTGTAATTGCTAATGAACATTAAGCTGGACTTGCAGGCTAGTAGAAGAGGCTTTGGAGCTAAGTATTGGAGCATCCATAAGCCTAGGCTGCATACTGGAGAGACCAGAGCACCCTGAGTGTTGGCTATGGGAGGGGCCAGGAGGCCCAAGCCAGGTGTTGAAAGGACCCATGGGATCAGGAGACCATCTGTGAGAGAGCCTCTTTGCATGTGCCTTTGCGCACGAGGCAACTGTCAGACCAGTGGATTCAGGGGCCAGATAGTAGATTGACTAAGGCCAGTGACCGGAGAGAGTCACCGTGTGTGTGTCAGCGTCCACATGTGTGCTGGTGCATGTGCCTGGGTGCCAGCAGCCTGCACAGGGCTGCGTGCCTCAAGGGCTTTTACATCCAGCTGCCAGCAACTGGAGACACCAGATGATCCAGTGGCCAGTTAATAGACAGATGGTGTGTCTGACAGCAGATGCTGGAGGGATCTGTAGTGTCCCCATGTATGTGCTCCTTGCTTTCATCCTCTTCAGCCAGACAGGGAACAGGATGTGGCTGCTGGTTCTGTTAGTGATTGTGCGAGGGCTGTGTTTTCTGTCTGTTTGGCCTGTTTGGCCCTGTGTGTGTGTATCGCGTGCATCTCCACCTATCGAGAACACGTGCTCAGCCTCACTACTGGTTGGGCCCACAGCACCAGCAGCAGCCTGTCCTCTACTGGCCAACAAGATTTGGTAACCCCTAGTAATTACTGTTGTTTGGTTATTATGGTGATACTAGATCTAGACACAGAAAGGCTGCCTTTGTAGGAAGGAAAAAATACAAGCAGCAGCAAAGTAAACTGAAAAGAATATGGAGAAATAAGTAAGGGAAAAAAAAAAGAGATAAGCACTCCAGAAAAACCTACTCAGAACTGTAGAGCAATGCACCTTGTTGTATAGCAAGGTTATATATATACAATCTATACAATATACAATAATTTTATACGTTATTGTCATTGCTATTGACTGGAAGATACAGAAGAAAGAGTAAGAGCATTTATTCATGCATGGCATTCTTTTGGGTAGCATAAGTTATCACGTATCTTCAAAGGGAATCTACAACATAATTTCAAGGTTTCCCAGGATGGAGATTCTGTTCCATTGTGCCATAGGAATATGGTCGTTAAAGTGTCTTGAGTACAGTTTATCACCTGGAGCTTAGAGCTTTTGTTTACTTCTAAAAGTTACCAAAGTGATTCTACATCATGGAACACACATTTCATGTGTGTCTAAAACACAGGGGTAGCAATTTCTTCATCAACAAATTTCTGCCTAATTAGAAAAAAATATATTTGAAAAACACAGAAACAACAGGTTCCTCGTTTGTTGGTTCCCTTTTTCCTCATATGTGTAAATAGAAGTCCGACTCTCAAATGGCCTGGCTCAGTCAGCAGAGGTGGGCTGCAGATCTTATTGGGATAGCACTGGGTCTTTGACACGCATTGCCTTCACTTCTTCACCCGAGCCAACAGTGCAACATTCACTTGCACTGAGAAAATTCACGCTGAAGGACGATGTACGTGCTAGCAGCACATTCTCTCCAGTTTTAAGTGCAGTGCCCTGTAAAAGGGATGTTGCACTAGGATGATCTCTGCTGTGGCTTTTTATTTGGACTGAACCCAGAGAGTGATGAATTTAAGGCTGGCCACCTTTCCCTTTGCCATAGTCTGCTCCTTTTTTTGCACCCTGCTTTGCTTTGTTATAACAGAAAAATGATGCCACATTAGTTTGTGCATTTTGGAAATGGATCCTGATAATGGAAGTCATAGCTTCTTAATGTTGGAATAAATTTTAGTGTTCTTGTTACTTTGCAAAGCTAGGAGAGCTAAGAGCCGGATTCACAAAGCATATATGAGCACAGCAGTTTTTGCTGTATTTTAGGCTCTGTGCTGGATACAGCAGATAATTGGTAGGCATGCATTTGCAAACTTGTCTTTCTAATCTGCAGTTTAAAAATCAAAGTTTTCAAACCCAAATGCCTTTGAAATCACTGAAGCCAATGGATGCTCAGCATCTCAGAATTGAAAACCATTTATTTACATTCTTCAGTCTGGACCTAGCATTCCCATGCCATTTTAAAAGGTTGTTTTTAATGACATTAATAAGCCTGAATTATGACCAGTAAAGCTTTTATGTCTTCAATTAAGATAATATTTGAAGCAACCCTGTTCTGACACAAGGGCTAGATCACAGATATTTACTGGATAGTCTATATATTAAAATCGCTGCAATGTTTCTCTCTGTCACTTTCTGGAAAGAAATATCAGTGCATGTGCTTGGTAGGTCTTGGGATGTGCCACAACTAATTGTTTGTGTTCTGCAGAACAGATAGTGTCCAAAATGCATTGTACTAATTGTATTTTAGAGCTAGATAAGCTCTAAAACTGTGTGCAACACTCTAGATACACTGAATATATGAGATATGCTGAGCATGTGCAGGGCTTTTAGATATATGGCAGCCCAGCTCTAGTGTTCAGTACTTCCTGTAATATTTCTAGTAGGAAAAAGGAGATGTGGGTAGGAGACCTGTTGGTCTCAAGACTTGTCTATATTCTGATGTCTTCACTCTTGTTAAATTATTGCTGGTTTCAGGTGTGCTTGATTCAAAACTGTGCTACAAAAGTAACCTCATGCAGCATATAACAGATGCCACAGTAACGTTTAGGATTCTTGCCATTGTGTTTTCTTCTTTCTGGTGTGTATTAAATTTGGATGGCGTAGTATCTCTCATGAAACAGAACACCAGTAGATAACTTGAAAATGTAGCACTGCAATTTTTTTCCTATCAAACTAATTTCCTTTAAACCTGTATGTTCTTGAGGCAGCATCCATCAGATCTTGTCAGCAGCACAATGAGGCACCTACTGTATGGTAGTGGAATACCAATTAGCCTTTAATTTTACCACATGTCCAATCAGAAGAGCTATTGCTTTCACATGATGGCAGAAGGTCATTAAAAGAAATTATCCTGCTGCCAGACAATGACAACAAACCCACAGCTCATAAGTAGTGTATCTGTTACTGGGCACTGACAGCTCACTAAATGCTGTGCTGCACTCGCTTTTTCATTCCGACTTGTTTCAGGTGATCTGATGGCCTGAGAGCTATAGCTAGAGCATGCTCTCCTGACTTAACCTTTTAAGATACAATATTATTTGTCTCAGTCATACAAGTACACAGGTACTTTTAATGTCATATCTGTCAAATTTGGTAGCTCTTACTTTTCCTTCAGCTGCTGCTTGCAGTCTTAGTTCATAACCGTCCCAGAAGAAACAGCAGCTTGTTAATTAGTACCCTGAATAGTGGTTCTTCAACCCTGTGAAAATGAGTGGTGGTGGTGGATGATTTAGGATGTTACCATTTGTCTGGATTCAGTCATCTGGATTCTGTTAAATTTTCACTTCATATTCTGCTGTGAATCATGACTCATTCATTGCTTTCTTCTGATTGGGACATCAGAGAATTTCCAGATTCTAACTTTCTCATATTTCTTGTCCTACTCAGTTTTGAACTTTCTTCTTGTAAGACAGTTGCCCATTTTCCTTTCTTCATCTTGAGAGCAAAGTACTTTGCAAAATTCTGAAGTAATTCACTTACTACTGTATAATTGGAAGAACTCGCAGTTCTGAGTCTGTCACACAAAGTTACATTAATGCTTTTACATTCAAAAAAAGAACAAAAGTCTACATGCTGCTAACAGATACTATTTCCCCTACCGTTACGCTTTCAAAATGTCTGTGCAAAAGTAAAATAGAAAAACAAAATGGGAAATACAGAACGAGTGACAGCAAAAAAAAAAAATCCTACTCTGTATGGAAGAATTTCAGTTCAATCCTTTGCCATTTTCTTCTGTGCTGAGCTGTTCTGCTGGTTTTTCTCAACAATACCATCAATGCTGAGAGCTCCTGCAGAGATTCTGCACAGGTAGCATCAATCAGAAAAAAAAAGGATTTTTATGTGTACTGCACAACAGTCTAGACACCAAGGTAGGGATTTGGCTTTTCCTCCCCCACCCTCTGATTAACTTCTTGTTAGAAAGCAAAACTTACATTGATGGTAAGTGGTCCTGTGAGAGGCTCTCAGCCTGTCTGTAAATCAGGTTGCAAGTGAGCATCCAGAAAATGAGCATTGTGTAATCATTGACCAGATGACCACATCTCTTCCCCCTCCTCCACAGCTGAGGAGAGTTTCTTTTCTTCAAAGTGACATCAGAATGTTTTTAACAGGGAAGAAAAAAGATGATGTAGTGGTTGCACAAGTCAGTTACAGTCTTCTTGCTTCTTGATCCTAAGCAGATCTCTTCATACGTGGTGTCCTGGAAAGGATGGTGCCTCCAGTCTGCTCAGTTCACCAAATGAAGAGATCAGAGGTTTGGGTTAGAGACCTAAAGTTATATAAAAAACATTGGTTATACCATCTGCTCCAGCCAGCCCCGGGAGGGTGTTCGGACTTTGTGGAGTGGGAACTTGTGCTAATGTAGCTAAACACAGCCCTAGCAAGTCTGATTTTTCATTGAGATACATTCTAAAAGCTTTGCTTGAAGCCATTGACCCAATGTGCAAGGATTAACTCTGACTAACTATTGCAGTTGGTGAAAGGATGGTGCAAAAGTGAGAGCTGACGGGAGATAAGTCTGTCTGCCAGGGTGAGTGTTTTAACTACCAGCGTAATTACAGGAAAAGGAGAAAAGTGGTTTTTCATTATGTTACGTCTCACACCACCAACTCAAATTTGGTGGATTCAGAAAAGCCTTCAGTTACTCTCTGTGCTCTGTTTCCTAAGCGGTTGCAGTTACAGCTTAAATCGTGAAGAGGAGCATAGAGACATGCAAGAATTTGCATTAAATCTATTTGTTGTAGAGGACTTAATACCTACCTGTGGTGACCTTATGACTCCATAATGAATTTTGTTTTCTAATGTTTATTTTAAAGCCCTGAAGTATTGCTTATTTAATCATGTCTTCTGAAATTAATATCAGTGTTCAAGTCTTTAAAATACATTTCTAGCTCTTGCAATTCCAGGGAAAAATAAAATTTGATCCACATGCACTTTAGTATTTCAGAAATGAGTAAGGAGAAGAGAAGGACAAGGATCACTAATCAGAAGTATTAAGAAACAGTGAACCAAATGATGAAAGCAAGCCCAAGTGACTTAAAGTCTCACTTCTGTAAGATTAGAATGGTAATAAAAGCTCCCTTCTGATGTCAGAGGTTCAGCAACCTCTGCTGTTTTTTGTTTGTTTGGTTGGTTTGTTTGTTTGGTTGGGTTTTTTGTTTGTTTGGGGTTTTTTTACAACCATGATCCCAGAAACTCAAACCAGACTTTTTCAAATAACTAAAAAAGCTGAACACCAGATATTTATGGACCATATTTCACACTTTATCTGTTTCTGAGCTCATGATAAAACCTCCACAATTGCTAGCACTGCAGTCAGCAGACAGAGAAGGTTCCTATAGGAAGCTGCAAAATGCAGCAAGATCTAATGCTGCATTTAGAGCAATGGTTGCTGTATTATTTCCTGCAAATCTTTCTCTCATCACTTTGTCTTGTGACCTGAATGTGGTCATCTTCTTTTCTTACTACTTTCTGCTCCTTATACAAATGCATTTCTTCATCAGAGTCTTCAATGAATTTTTACATACCTGAAAACAAAGAAAATATTCCTTGTGCATGCAAATGCCATTTTTGTCTCCAGGTGTCAAGAAGGAAAGATGAAGCTTTATATACTTGAAAACAAGCAAAATATTCCATTGTGTCTCTTTGGGCATAAGCTGATGGGACTGATCGAGAGGAGTTTAAATTAGAATCAGTGAAGGAAAGAGATACCAACAGCACTGCAGTAGGTAAGCCAAGGGTTGGCACAGCATCACCTGATGGTGGCAATGCTAATGGGAACATCTGCATTGCTCCTGGGAGCACAAAAGGCTCAGGAGCATACCTGAAATGTTTGTAAACCAACTCACGCAGTATGACGAGCAAACAGGATGAACTGGAAGTGTTGCCAGCTCCCAATGTTATGATATCATTGGTATTAAAGAGACTTGGGGGAATGAGTCCCATGATTGGAGTGCTGGGATGGAGGGCTACAGGCTGTCCAAGAGGGACAGTCAGGGCAGGCGAGGTGGAAGGTTCACACTATACAAAAGACAGAGGTTTGATCATACAGCCCTTTCAGTTAGTGG
>JAAGNO010008298.1:13996-26069 GCA_033439905.1 Ceryle rudis
TCAGAAAAATAATGTCTTGAAAAATTCCTGCCTTAGTCTAGAAGTGAGTCAGAAGCTTGGAAATCCTTGGTGCCTTATCAAACTGAATGTAAGCACTGCCTTTCTCATCTGCAATACAGATAGTTTTTTAGAACCATATATTCAAAATTGACAAGTATATTTTTATTGAAAAGCCATTCCTTGACATAATCATTTCATTACTGTATAGGCGTTATGGTAGAAGGAATAGCAGCCTCTAACTCAGTTTGTCCAGTGCTTTCCATAATAAAGAAAAATGGTTACAACTTTAACAGCTCCAATTCCGTCCTGATTAGCTGCACATTTTGGAAGCTTGGCAGGAAAGAGCCTTTGGGTTAGAGAGGTGCCTTTACTGCCGTTATAAAAATTTCTGTAGCATTGGCAGAATTACAGACTGTCAGGAATCATGATTTTTGCCATGTACTGATCAGGGATTTTCACTTCCTGCCAAAGCCCTTGACATCTGCTAGCACTGTATGTATGTCAAGAAGGTGTTCTGAATCTTCATTCCATACAGAATTCAAAGTCTGAATGGATTGTGGACAAAATGAATATTCTCTTCTTTAGAAAGTCTGTGGAGAACAGGAACCAATCAAATAATAAATTCATTCTGTACTTCACTTTTTGTCTTCACTATGATCTGTACCCTTTCCCTATTAATAAAAATGTCTCTTCACGAAGAATATATACAAGCTTGAGTGATAAGACATCTAGGATATACACAAGCAACCTGTGAAGTTACACAAGGAGAGAACTACTTAAAGATTCTTTGTTCTTTAGCCCACTAAAACAAGATTTCCCAGCTATAAAGAACCCTTTAAAAAGAAAACCAAACAAACAAAAAACCCCAAACAAATTTAAAAAAAAAACAAACCACACCAAAAAAACCAACCAACCAAACAAAAAAAACCCAAACCCTCAACCAACACCCAAAAAACAACGCAAACAAAACCAAAGGTAAATCTGGCATGGCTTGGAAACCTCTTTGTGGATATAATAGCTAATCATTGTAGGACTCCATCAGAACATCTAACAATTTAATCTCCCATCTTAAACTAATGTCATCAGAAACCTCAGCAGATTTCCTAGTTTATATTCCACTAATATTTATTCCTCTAATAGCGCGATGCTAAGTTTACTGATAGGAAAAAAAAAAATCAGTAAAAAGATTTGAGAGATAGCAGGCTATTATAAATCAATCTGACAGATTAATCTGAGCTACACCAGTCAGTATGTGTGTGCATCACAGTGAACAATTCTATCTGGTAGCATTACAAAATTTTGGTCAACGAACTTGGAATAACAATAACCTGAATAGAGAGTGGATTTCCTGAGTGATAGGATTTGATTTTCATAATCATTGTGAAGGTGTCAAGAGACTATAGAGCTGTCGTGGCAGTAGGGGCTTATGGCATGTATGGCTATATTTAACACATAGGATCACTGTAAAGTAACTGAAGCTGGCTGGCAAGAAGGCAAGGGAGTTCTGCAGATTGACTGATGTGAACACAGCAGCCCAGGCTTGTAACAAGGGTTAAAATCACTTGTAGGCAGATCCCACTGCCTGTTTTCAGCAGGACAACAGCCAGTTTGCTGTCATGAGGAGGATGCAGCATTCTTCAGAAAACCACTTCTGTACCTAACAAATCCTCTAGAGATTCATTGTGCTGCTTTACATAACATGACAGGATGCATGCAGTTTTCCTTCATACATTTGTGTGTTAAATTGGTGATTCTTGGAAAAGTTACGAATTAGAAATTATTAATATTTGGAATGCAACAGTAAGGCAATCAAATGTCTAGCTGCTAGTTCCCAGTCCAGTAGTTGTGAGATAGTATGGTATGTATGGGAACTAACCATAAGTGTAGTAAATGTAGTTCTGTGAGATAGAAGTGTTAAAAAGATCACTAAGATCATTTAAAATATAAGATGAATTTGTGCAGCATTTTGGCTCCCAGAAGCAGCAAGTACATTATCACAAAAAGTTCCGTGAAATGTAAGCAAAAAAAACCCCTTTTTGTCATAGATGATGCTGGTAATTATATGCATCAAATGTTTAGAACGTTGGTCATATCTGAACCAACAGACTATTTTCAAAGTAAAGCAGTTTTAAACTAGGAAGTAGTTTACTACTACTTAAGTAGTAAGAACCCTTACTTAAGCAGATTCATCATATTAGAAAAGATGCCCAAGTTTAGAAGCTAATGAATGAGCTAAAACCAGTTTGCTGTTATAAAAATTCTTAACACTTGGACAGAAACTCAATGGTTGAGAAATTTTCTTGTGCTTTTACCAATTAAGTTTGTTATTTTTAAAGGCACTTCTGAAAAAAATGTAGCTTATCTTCTACACCAGTGCTTTATTGTCTGATATATTTAACATATTTTTATTGCCTGGAATGTCCCATTTGAGATCACCAAATGTTTTCCTATTTAATTAAAACTTATAATTCTCATTTAGAAGTATGTACTCTGTCGTACAGATTTGATTATGGATAAATTGCCAGTTACTTTTAGACGCAGAGAGACTGAGAGAGATGCAGTAAGGTATTTTTCTAAAGTGTCCAAGCAGCATGGATATTTAATTTATAGATTTCAGTGGGAGCAACACACATCACACACTGAGGTGCGTTTGAAAGTCCAGATATGCTCTTCTCTATCTGTTTAGGCTTAGAGTTTCAAATATACTGATGTGCTGAAGTGAAATGTCTACTGACATCTCTTTGCATATGTGGGAGATAGTAGTAGGTCTCCAAACAGCTTTGACAAGATCATGCTTCTCCAGAAACTCAGTTCTAACTGCTTCTTCTCATAAAACAGTAAGGTGTATATTTGTTCATTCTTAGCTTTTATGATCTTTCCTGTGACTACTTAACAGATGCTTGTAGCAGCTATATTTAAAAATAAAATGAGAATTTCCTTGAACATTTTTAGAGGCTGCTTCTTCACCTACTTCATCTTCTCAAAGAATTATGGGAGATACTATTGTAAAATAATTATATTTATTTTCCAGTAATTTCACTTAGAGATCAACTTCGCTTTACCAATAGTAAAGCACAGACTATTTCACAGTTTTGATAACTAAGATACAGCCAGACAAATATAAACTCCTAATGGAATTAATACTATTTGTCCTCACGCTTTTTGATTTATGGGTTTTGCAGACTGCATGTATTTGTATTTTTAAAACATTATTAAAACATAGAAACTAATTCGCATAGGAAAATAAGAAAGTGCTATTATTCTTCTGCATCTATGGACATAATTCTCTTCACATTAGTCAAGGCTTAATTACAGTGGTGAAAATTTTTCTTCCTACACATAAGATAATGCATATTTTAGTAGATCTTATTTGAAAATGTCTCTTGATATTCACCATTTATCATAACTTGACTGTCTCATTCCCTGAATTCAAAATCAAATTCACTTTTTCCTAGTTTGGTTTTTTGTTGTTGTTGTTGCTTCAGCTTCATTGTAAAAGTTAAGCAGGGAATTGATTGACCATCTCTTTTTAGCTTTGACTGAGGTTAAACAAATAGGAGACCAAGGGAGCCCTTAGAGCATTGAAGTCTGAACTTCCCAGATAACAGTAAGGGATGCTTTTATCTGTAAATGTAAGGACTAGTTGCTTCAGTGAACTGTTTTCAAAAGCTGGTTTCTGAAATGTAACTCAAGGAGAAATATAAATTACTCTCTCTTTTGACATTCTCAAAAGGTTATATTGGAAAGGAAACTGCACCTGGGTCTAAGGTTCTGGTGAATGGAGGGAAACAACAAAGACTGAAATAGGTATGTTGTTTTGAGTCAATACAAGTGTTAAGTTTTGTGGTGCTTTCAGTAAGAAAACAATAAGCATTCAGGAACATGTTGCTTTGATTAAACCTGGATTGCAAAGGTGGAAAGATTAAGTAATCATACAGCTTTTGTAAAGTGACAGTGGAGACAGGACATAATCATACAGCAGTCATACATGAAGCAATTTTAAGGCAAAAGTTAGCATAAGTCCTTTCAGTGTTACATGGGCAAAATCAGTACAAGTGGAAGAAGGTCTGAGAAGGTGGCCCAGATCTTAAAACCTACATTCTTTACAGTCCTCAGTGCTTATGAATATTTACATACTCGACTCTACAGTTTAACAACCATTCCCTGGTTTCATCGGAAATACAGCTTCTAAATGTAAATGCAAAGCTTTAGTACTCTTGTGAATCTGGTTCTGTACTTCCCTCTGTATTCAAATATCTGTAAAATCAATATTGTCTGCCTTGGTTTTATCTCATTTCAATAAGGTACAATGATTATGAGTCCCCGTTGTGGAATGGCAATGATCTTGTGAAGGGATTTCTCAAAGATTAAAGACTAGAAGTGATATCTCCAAATAACCTTACTAGTAAAATGGAATGTAGTTTGGGGAGAACAGAGATAAATGTAGAAGTAAGAGTTTTTAAAGCAGTGCAGAGAAAGCAAGTGATGAATGGGCTATTATAATAGAAATACTGAGAAGTTGTATTCACAAAAGTCAAATAATGGCCAGTGTTAATTTAGTAATTTTTTCCTTACAGCTCAGTAGTGTATATGAGTCACTTTCTACATTTCGCACAGCATTGCCACTGACAGTTTGTCCAAGCACGTACTTATTTAATTGCCTTTTTGGCTGAATTTTGCTCAACAATATTGTTCAAAGAAGCCAGAAAGATCACCTGAGCATGTGAGCCATTCACAAATAAACAGAAACTTCACTATTTTTTCTATCAGCGCTTAATTAAAAATAAAGTCCTTTCTATTGTTTTCACTGCTATTTCTGTTTTTGTTTTTGAATGTCATAGGATAAGGGGTTTTATGTCTTATGCTTTTCATGTTTTACACTTTGAATCTCAGGTGATACATGTCTGATATTTAATACAAGGAAAATAATCTTAAATTGCATTTATGATTCTAGAATTTCTTTTATTCTTTGCTACCAACATATAAAATGTTTGTGTATTTACTATGATTGCAGTGTCATCTGTGAGTATTAAATATACTCAGCTGATACTTTAGCTTATTTTCATCACATCTATGTATAAATCAGCAGTGTTAAGTTTACAGAGTCAAGATTTTTAGTGTTCTCATGATTTATAAGAAGTTCATTCATTTGGTTAACTACCTTATTTCTATACATGCTGTATAGTCTTTAATGCAATCAAATGGCAGATCAGTTTCTCTAGGTTTCAGTTGTACTGGAATCACTGAAGCTTTAAGTATCCACCCTAATTATTTAGAGACCCCTTGTGGATAGTTATGACCTTGATTGCTATAGACATAGGCAGAATTATAAGCATGGAAAAATCATATAAAATATATAAGCAAAACAAAATAAACAACAAACAAACCCAGGAAATATATATCAATCAAATTACACAAGAATTGAAAATGGAAAAGATCAACTGTATGCCTGAAAATTTAATCTTTAACCTTTCCTTTCAGTACAGTTCTGGATACACCCAGTAAAAGTTTTCCCACTATTTACTGATAGGAACTATTGTACTACCCAAGAGTTCATAAATTCCATCTCAATTTCATTTTTTATCTTATTACTCATAGGATAGTGATGTGGGTGTTAAATTAGAATGATGCAAAGCTGACAGAACTGAACTGTCTTAAGAAATTTTAAACAACAATGCACCACCAAAGCTTGAGTTACTCTAAACCATTGTAGCCCCGGGGCTGCCTGGATGTGTACCCCAGCATTTCCTAAGACATTCTTGGCTGCAGGGAAAACTGCAAATTACCTTCTGGGGTCTCTCCAGAGGTCTCAAAGGAACTATAGGGAGAAAGTTCAATTCTCCTTAGGATCTACCCTAGGAATCTATAAGCTAGTGTTACTCAGATGTACTCTCAGAAAGCACGTATCAAGCAGAATGCCCGAATGAGCTGTTTGTCCAGCAATGCTTGAAATCCTACCATAGTCTGTTACTAGATAGTTACCATCCATATAGTTACCATGGTCTTTCTGTGTGACAGTTATGCATTCACCAGTGCTCAGGAAGTTTCTAGGATGATTTCTGCACTCATAAATGTGGGGAAAGTGGATGCCTGTACATTAGATGGAGTTTGTAAGAACTTCCTATCTTACAAGGAGACTGATATGCCACCAAGACATAGGAAGCTGTAGCTATGGAGCATATTTCCCACCTAATTCATAGTCAGTCTCTTTTATTGAGGTGCTCAGTAGGCAGGGCATCATCAGAGTTTACTCAGATCTCTTGCTTCAGCTTCTAACCACAGAAGTGGAATCAGAATTCTGGAGGTACTCCTGACTGCATGAAAAAAGATGTGTCCTCATTTATGAACCTCTATCAGAGCCTACTGTTCTGTCAAACACAAACTCATATTTGTTGCAATTGCCCTTCAAATGTGTCTAGAGAAATTAAGGGGAAGTTTGTTTATCTGGATAAACAACTTTGTAATAGTATTTTTCCCTTTGCCTACACAAAGAATGGAGCTCTTTCAGCTTCTTTGTAGGACTTGCTTTTGAGGAAACTCTGGTAAGAACCACTTACTTGCATAAATCTCCTCAAAAAAAAAAAAAAAAAAAATTGCATCAGGATCTTCTCAATTGAGTAGTCAGAATGAGAGTGTGTTCCACCAGTCAGCTGATTTCTTCTTAACATTAGCTGATCTCATCCAGGGAGTCTGAGGTAGGCTTAGTGCAGTGTTTGAGAGAGTTCTAGTATTTGGTTCTTCTCACCTTCTACAACTCAACCTTTGGGTTTGAACTTTGCACTCAGAATGCACATATAATCACATTCAAAACAACCAGTTGCAAATTGTACATTTAAAGTAAATTTAAATTTTCATTAGAATCGCATTTGCAACTCTGATCAAGTTGTTGCTGGTCTTTTTCCTCTGATGGTTATTATAAAATTTCTCCTGTTAGAGCATGTAATGGATTTTCTTGTGGCCTGCTTATAGCCTGCTGTGGATGTCAAGTTTCCTCTGCAGGTTAGGTCAAAATGAATTTTAGGATCTGTTGCTTCTTATCTTTTCCATTGTTATCAACAGTTGGATAATTTCATCAGAGTTCCATGATTTTGGGGTGGACGGGTTTTTTTTTTATTCTGTACAGGTGGATCTCCAGCCCACAGGTAATTGGAACCATGACCTGTGTATAACCAAACAAATTTATCTACTTAAGCTGACAACCTGAAGCATCTGCTTTGAGGTGTGAACTGCATCATTCATGTTAAGGAATTTCCAACAACAAAACCCACTTCTCTGACACCCCCCTTTGAGAGAAAGGTGTGCATGTGGCCATCTAAACCTAAACACCAAGGAACTAAGAGGAAGAGTCTTTCCTGTTATGGCCAAGGGGAGAAGAATCAGCTTATTCTCTTAAGAAGTGTTAATAGCAATGCTTTCACACCTTCCTTTCTGACAGGAAAGAAGTGTCCTCTGTCAATGTCAAAATCTTTCCTGAGAGTAGCATACTAGTGATCTTCAATCTGAGAAATCTGATCATCTGCATTAATGCAATGTTTCTTAAGGTGAATACAAGTTCAGTTTCTCTAACACAGTTAGCCAAAATCACATTGAAATTCCATACATCTCTTTACATTTTAATGTCTCTAAGATTTAGTAGAACATGTTTAATTTACAAGCATTACATTTTTTTTAGAATAGTTAAACTTTTAGTTCAGTTCTCATAATAATACACGAGGAATTTAAGCAGATAATCTGTTAATACTAATGGGATTAATTCCCTAAGAGCAAAAAACTTCAAGAGCTTTCAGAAAATACCTTCTGACTTCATAATGTTAATTAAAGTTGCATTATACATTGTTAATTAAAGGGGAAAGACAGCATGAACATCACTAATTAGTTTTTTAATAATATTAATTTGAAGAAAATGACCATGATTTCCTTTAACAAAACATTTCAAGCACGATTCTCGCAGGTCAGAGAGGAGGGCTGTTCGTAGGATCCTTTTCACAAGCTGTGACCAGTGTAAGAACCAGTAAGTCACACTCATGGAGACTACTTTTAAGGGCAAGTATGGCATATGTTCCTGTCTCTGTTTTTAGAAAGGAGTGATGTCCTACATTATTTTCACAATAGTCTAATTGGTTCAAACTTTGAATTCGGGGGGGGGGAGGGTGTATTTAAATTTTTGAAGGCTAGATTGTAAACTTGTGGCAGGTATTGCTTGCTGCTTCATGTTTGCACCACACCTACTATACTGTGAATTCAGCCAAAATACAAAGAGCCTTTGAAACTTGCCCCACATTTCAAGTTGTGAGATACGTACAAACTCCTACGGGACACCCTCAAAAAGCTGCTTTTGGAAGCTCCCCTGTTTCTGTTCTGTATACACTTCCAAGGATCAACCCAGTGACAGCACCCGCAGCAGACTTTACAAGGATACAAGCCAGAAGCAGTAGGAGGGGGTGGTTTGTCACTTAAGAGTTCTGTACTGCCACTGACCACGGGAGCCATCATCAATGTGAAATCAATAGCATTAGCTGTGTCTTTAGTGGATTTATGGAACAACTACTGCCTTGTTTCTGGATCTCGTACAGCTTTGTTCTTGGCTTTGCGACCTGCTTAGTGCCATAGGAGTCCAGCTATTTCCTGAGTGCTACTCAGTCGACAATGGAGCTGGGGACTGACCCATTAATTTAATTGAACTTTAAGATGAAAACATTGCAAGCCTTAGAATCTGATCAGGGAGAAGAAAGGCTGAGCTACATTTACAACAACAGGTTATTTTCATTACGTAAATACATTTCTATTTATCAAAGCCAAAATTTTTCATGGAAATATACAAGATTCAGAGAAATTTTGGTAAGGAAGTTTATGTAAGTGTTGCATAGAATTTCTGACCTGATAGAAAGAAGTTCAGGTCCTTGCTTTTTTCTGAGCCAGACTCTGGTTATTTTTGTTTCTGCATTTTTTTTTCCCATATGCAGCTTCAGCCCATGAATTGATAAACCCCACAAGTACTGGGGAGACAGAGGAGACAGCAGCCTAGACTAATGTGGTTAGGTGCTTGCATGGAAAGAAAGAGGAAAATTTCCTGGAAAACCAGACATGAATTAGCATCTCTGTAGAACACTGATGCAGTCTGGCATGTTGGATTTCTCACTCAGCCTAGCAGGGCACAGGCGAGCCCTCAGGCTAATGAGTGTGGGTTATGTGCTCTCCTAAAGTCTCATAGCTGAAATAATTGATGCCTGCCTTATTTATCTAGTGTGGGGTTTACCCCACATTTTACATTACTTAGGTTTACAAGAATTCTTTCAGTTTTCAGAGACTTTTAACACATCTAGGTAACAAAATATGTCTCACAGAAGGGGAGGCTGGTGCTCACAGTGTGGGAGCAGCCATGCAGCCCAGTGCCTGGGCACCCCCAGATTCAGTCAGAGCCCCCAGGTGCCTTGTGGCAAAGGCAACAACCAGCAGACCTTGCTCTGTGAGCAAGGTGGAAGCCAGCTGGGCAAGGGAAGTAACTTCTTCTCCAGTGGTGGGGCTCCTCACCACCAAGACACCAGTCCAGTGGATGGTGCTTTAAGAAGAGTAGTGAAGTTCTACTGCCCCTGGAGTTCAGTACCGCAGGTGTCAGTCATGGGGGCTGTGCTGTTGAACATCTGGAGGAGGCAACAGAGTGCTTGATCCTCTAGTTTGCAGATGACACCAATGGGGGGGGTGAAGGGGTTGGTGTGGGGTAGGGTGATCAGTGTGGCTGTGAGCGGGTCTGTTATCCAGAGCAACCCAGACAGACTGGAAAGATGGGCCTGTAGACACAACCTGCAATCCAGCAAAGACAAATGCCAAGTGCTGCACCTGGGAAGGAAAAAAGTCTTTGCAGGTATACCTACTAGGATCTGAATGGTGGGGAAGCAGCTCTGCAGAGAAGGACCTGGGAGTTCTGGTGGACATCAGACTGGACATAAGGCAGCAGTGAGGCTTGGAGGCAAAGAAGGCCCACAGCATCACCAGCTGTATTGGAGGCATATAGGCATTGGATGGAGGAAAGTGATTATCTCGTCTTAGATCCTCTCTGAAGTACTGTGTCCAGTCTTGGGCCCCTTATTATGGGAAAGGCATGGATAAACTGAAGGAGGCCCAGTAGAGAGTCATCATGGAGCAACAGGAAGGGATTAGTGCAGCAGGGGCAGTTTTTGAGGCCTGGAAAAAAGATCAGAGCACCCCTCATGTTCCAGGTGGGCAAAGGGGAGGGATGCAAAGTGCATCTTTGTGAGCTGTACTTCACAGTTGACTCAGCTGGTAGCAAGAGATTGGATTAGATAATCTCTTGAGGTCTCTTCCAACGTGAATTTTTCTGTTATCAAGTAGGAATCCAGCAGAAGAGAAGTGGGCTGACAGGCATCATGAGGTCATCTGCTACCTCCCAGAGGCCAGGAGTTGGCAAACCAGGGCTGAGCACATCCCCTTTATCTTGGAGGCAGCCCAGGAGAGCTGCAGCTATGGATCAGCTTCTCAGCTCTCCCTTCTCAGTGCTCCCTGGACTCTATGACTCAGTGAAAAGGGTAGAATTTTAACCCCTAATTCTTGCCCTCAACACCTATCTACTACATTTCCATAGTATGCCTCATTTGGAGCTGATGCTTCCTATACAATTCAATACTGTCTCCATTTGCTAGTTTCAACCCTGTCATTAGATACAAAAAGTAGGAAGTGAGAAGAGTTTTAGAGGAAGGATGGTGAGTTCAGCTTTTGTTGATGTTGAGTTTTTAAGTTTGTCAGGTAAAGGTGTGGAAGGAGACAAGACTATTGTGAGAGATGAAAAATCTGTGAGAGCATAATTGAAATGGGGGGCAAGAAAGGAAACCTCTGGATGAGAATGGTGTACCACAAACCAGAATATGGTAAGATGTCAAAAACAGTCATCGTTGAGCTGCACAAATGAAAAGGTGCACTAGAGAAGACTGTGCATGACAGAGGAACTTGAGTTCCTAGGTTTAATTTCCGTTCCCTTGGACAAATGCAGCTGAACCTTTGCTTGTTATGTTTAGTTTCTGTTCTGTTTAAGTGGAAATTAGTCTAGATTAGAGACTACCACAGGTGGAGGAATATAGGCTGTCTTGGAAGTCACAGATCGGGGCATCATTTGGCTTAAGTGGGTGGTGAGCCGTGTTGAAGTGGGGTTAGTATTGGTCGCAGTCACTGAACTTTCATCTAAGAATTTGTTCTTGAAATAGTAGAGTCCTGACTAGACATTACAGTATGAGGACAATTGACCCAGATCAAGAACAGTATTAAAGGAAATATCTTTCTGAAGGATTGCTTAAAAATGCTAGACCCTTAAAAAATAAAAAAGGTCTCCTAGTGATTAATTTTTAATTTTTCCTTTGAAGAGCATGGGTAATTTTCCAGAAATTTATATCTTGATAGCCCAGCAAAATAGAAAAATGGAGCGTCTACAAATACACTGAATTGAAAGTCCGTGCTGAGGATTAAGATTCTACAAAAGGCAAAATAAGAAAGTGCCTGGGAAGGAAATGCACACATTTAGCATAATATGGTCTACATGTAATCTATATCCTAGTCACTTCGCTAAGATTACAGACCTGAAAGCTTTCAGACAGTGCCTAGTACAATGAGATTACAAAGGTACTTGGTTCCTCTGAGTAATGTAAATTTTAAATTATACTGAGATAACTATGTGAAAGAATCATTGGATTGAAAAGCCAAATATCGAAAAATTAGAAAAATCCAAAATTCATCCTTGTAAGCCTGAATGTACCAGGATGACCCTGTGGAGCAAGAACAGTATGCAGCTTCCTGAGTCCTAGTCTACCATGACCTGTCTATAGGTCTCATGGCAAAGGCCACTGAACACCTCAAAGGAGTAGATGTGCTTTGTGGCAGTGAGCATCCAGGGACCAGCAATGGCCATGGTGTTTGTCTAGTGGTTTAACTATGTGTTTGTCCTGGTTCAAGTGAGAACAGAACTAATTCTGTTCAGTGGTTTTACTTTCCAGCTCAGTTCTTCTAACTGACTGCACTGTCTGAAGTTAGCAGCCTGTTTTCACAGGCAGTGTCTGCTGCTGGCAGT
>JAAGNO010008299.1:0-56844 GCA_033439905.1 Ceryle rudis
CCTCTCCCCTTTTTCCTTCCTTTGGGTGGCAATTTTAAATGGGGGGGGATCAGTTGGTTATTTTTCACTGGAGTAGTTGTTTCTGAAGAAAATAGATTCCCCCCCCCCCCCCAAACATCGGAGGGGCAGCGGAGAAAATCCCTTGTCTACTTCTAAAGGGAAAAAAAAAAAAACCAAAAAGCTTAAGAAAGCTGTAACATTTTTATACATGTTGCGTCTCACCAGAGAAGAGATGAGCAGTGGTTTAAATTACATTGTCTACAATGAAATAGCACCTGTGAAGGATTTAAGAAAGCCTAAAATCATAAACAATAAAAAGGTGATACTACAAAAACTACACCAAAACCCCCACCCTGCTTGAAGCAAGGACATCATATTGCTCTTGATACATGCAATTAAAACTACAATAAAGGCAAATATGGGGATTTGTGACATAAGCCAAGGTCACACTGAAGACGTTCGACCGCCAAAGGAGAATAGCCGGGGAAAGCACTTGCTTCTTCTGTCCTCACTTGCCGCAGCAGGGCCGGCGGCGAGGTTCTCCTATAAACCCCGCAGCCGCCGCCCCTCTGCCCCGGGCGCTCCGCTCCGCAAGTCCCCGCCCCGAGCGCACCCGGCAGCTCAGCCGGCCCTGCTGCGGCAGCGGGCACGAAGAAGTAGTTAGATCAACTGCCTGAGGCTGTGTTACACTGGGGGGGAGGCAGTTCTGTCCTCAGTCTCCCGCACTGGGTTTATTCCTACCCTGTAACTGAAGATGTTTGCTGCCCGATTCTCGGGTACAATAAAATGACCCTCCTGCTCTCTCCTCAGCCTGCCTCACGGCTGCGTCATTTCAGTAAGTCACATCCTCCCAAACATCCCAAGATTTAGACCTAAGACACTCTAAACCCTTTTTATAACCATTAGACAGATACCTCAGCAGGGAGTGCCATGAGCCTCCCCACCATCTTACGTTGTTTATGCTGAGATTTGGACAGCACAGATTCAAAAATGGCCACAAGGACAAATCAGGAAACAAACAGGTATTGCTTAGTGATTGACTCTCCTACTTCTGCTATGTTGGCTCTATCTACTGAAAGGTGCAAAGTTGGGCATTTTTAAATCTTGGCGGTTATTTTGGTCAAAATATATCTTAGCCTGGGGGGGGGGGAACCAAACCAGAAAAAGCTGGGTGTGCTCAATAGCTTATTACTGTGATGTTTTTTTTCTAGGCAGGTGGTTCACTCACAAAGAAAAAGTCTGGAAAATGCAGCCTCACTCATTGTTTTTTCCTCTTTCTCCATCCTCTATTAAAAAAGCTGTTGATAACAGAGTCTGTTCCTGAAGCTCTCAGATACATATTTTTACACTTACAGAAAAATCCCATATACTGAAGAATTTCAAGCAGTTCAATCTTGGGTTTGAATTTCAGTATGAATTCGAAGACAAATAAAAGTAAATAAAGCTATTTCCAGCATTAGTTGTCTCTAACATCTCGGTTCAGGTCTCCTGTTAGCACTGATTTTTCTTGTAAAACTATGCAATGCTAGGGTCTTCCTAAATACACACTTTAAAAAAACCCACATCACTGATTGCTAAACATATGGCTGTTTTGTGAAGGTTCTAGGTCAGAACACTGAACTTAGTATAGTAAATAACTGAGGAGTTTTGGCTATAAAAACTATTAAAGATGAAATTCATAGTAAAATATTCTGACATTGTTTGAAGATATGCTGTAGAAACAGACAAAATTCAGTGTAATCTAAAGTATTTCACAAATTTTGAACCAACCACCCATTCTACAAGAACAGTTCTAGAAACACAAGTACTTGAATGTCCTCTGCCTCAATAATCAATGACAGCACATAATTTCATACTACAATTGTCACTTAATTACTGTCTCAAAGATGTAAAGATTCCAGAAGTGTCAATTCAGAATACAGATATTTTTCACTTACACTTCCCCAAGCAGGAAAGCTTGCATTTGTAGATTGATTTAAACCTCAATTTAATGCAAGGTGACAGACTCTGAGAAACCCTATGTCCCTGGGTCACTGTAACTGTCAGTGTCAAGCAGTCACTTCCAGAACAAGGGTAACGAAAGGCACAAACCATATGCTGTTTGTATTGCAACAGTCTTCTTAAAGAAACTTTTATCTGTAACTTACATCTGTGAAGCAGTTACTCATAAATCTTAAATACTGTTTTGTAGTGCAAAACAATATTTACTTTGGCACTCACTTGGGCATCCATCACAAGTTTAAATAGGTGTCTTCACTAATTTTGTTGAAGGTGCTCCACACCAATTGCAAATACATGCTATATTTCCAAGGGCACTATGCTGTAGGATCCCAAGGCCCAGGGGACTCCGAAGAATTTCAGTTTTCTAAGAAAATAATTAGGAAATGAGTCCAAATTCTGGTCTTGTTATTAAGCCTTTATGCAAATTGGACAGTTCTTTTCTCCTAGATAATAATAGAAGATTAGTCAGTCTCCTTTCTTATGGGATCTGTGGTTTTTATGTGTACCCAAGTGAGTGACAGGAACCCAGAGACTGTGGGGCACAGGTCAAAACCTACCCACTGAAAAAAAGGAGGGCAGGAAAACCCAACTGACCCTGCAAACGTGGACAGCAAAGCCCAGCACCTTCCTTTGCTCTAACTGCAAGATGTAGCTGATTACATGGATGGATTTACAGCTCAGATTTTACTTTTCACGCAGAGATTTATTGAGCTGTAACAAATTATGAGTCCCTGGAAACAGGTTGCTGGTGCTAGTCCTGTGAGATTGCTGAACTCCACTGACAGGGTGGCTGAGATGAGAGCAGTGCCTCTGGTCTGAATTTTTACAGTAGCTGCCAGCAGACACACTACATATTTTACATGTCATGTTACTTGAAACTACATACACACAAAAAAAACCCCCCACCCTGAAAAGTGCAATTCTGGTATAAAGTTGTATGTGTCAACAAATAACAGTTTAAATCCCAAATTCTCACCCTTCCAAAACTCCCCCTGCCAGTTCTGCAAAAGTACTAGATTATTTTGATAGCAAGTTATCTGTGACAATAACACAAATATGCTCATTTCTCAGAAAGAAATAAATACACGGCTCAATAAGTCTGTTAAAAAAGAAAATAATGCAGACTAGAGTACAGACACTTAATGAAAGCAGAGCTCTAAACCAATTCTACATCAGCTGTTTTAAGACTTCATGAAGGAGTTATGACCATTCAAAAGGCTTGAATGCTGAAAACCTCACAACCCTCCATTTCGAGGACCAGTTAGCCTTTGTTCCGAATTAAAACACTGTTCTTCTAACAATTCTCTTAAAATGCTGAATTTCAGACAATATTAAGTTAGTAAAAGCAGTCTAGAATCACCACACACTGGATTAGCAGCAGTAAGCCCTATCAGGAGACCAATTCGAATCAGACCCTGCTTTCCTTCTCTATCCCAGCAATCTCAAAGTCCACAAAATAGAGGCAGGGAAAAAAGTTAAGTATCCAGTTGAGTTAAAATTCTGGCAAGAAAAAGTACGGTGTTTCTCAATTTTTGCAGTTTCATTAATATTATTTCATTTACTGCTTATATAATTTCATTAGTGCAATGGTAAAAAAAAACCAGTTAATCTATAAAGATATGCTTTTAAGTACATTTACACGGATTTTTCTTTTAGAATTACTTACTGTTTGTCAACACTGGGAGAAGAATTTTAAAAAGCCCATAGTTTGCTGCACAGGTTTTGTGTGATGAGTTATTAGATTCAATATGAATACAGTGGTGTTCCCACATGCCTGATGTTTCCACTAATAATGCACTGAGGGAATGCATTCCTGGAGCGAAATACTACTTCAACATCAGTAGTTATCCAGCATCTTACAGTAATGTTGTGTTAGGACAGACCACTAAAGGACCTGAAGCTGTGATCCTGGGATATGAGATGATCAATCAGTCAACAAGATCTGAGAACAGGTGATATAATTTGCCCTACTGCAAGTAAGACCTCTTCAGTTCTTTCAAAAACGATGTTAGTTTTAGAAAAGTGTTTGAATAGAGGGACTTATGAGGAGCATTTTGTTGAGAAACAATCAGTATGCATGGGGAGAGGGAACAAGCTTTTTTCTCCTCCAGATTTAACTGAACAAGGGAATGAACTATCCCACAGAATTCCAGAGAAGGGGAATCATCTGTGTTTGATGCTGCAACTTTCCCTCTTCATATAACCCATCATAGCTGGGTGAAAAAAGGCAGTCATCTCAGAATCCAGGCAGTAGAGTATCAAAGAAGTTACCATATCTTTCTAAAAGTCGTTGGTGTATTCAGTAAGGCTGAAATGAAAAGAGCTGAAAACATTACACACAGGCTAAAAACAGGGAGAGGATGAAAGTACTGTGTAAATTACAGGTAGTGGTAAAACACATGGCTTGTAGAAGCTATATTTCACCAGCACAACTAACATACTCACTACAGCCACAGTTCTATCAACTGGTACATGGTTAAAATCAGCTTTGCTTAATTTAATGTATATCTAATAACACAAGGGGCAGGGAGACTTGATTCTGTCCAAACCCATCCAGTTTCATTCTCAGAGCAAGTAAGTCACTGCTGCAGCAAAAAAACTATGATCTCACCACTCGCTTCATTTGGTGTGTTTTGACAAATTACTGAACAACTCCAATTCTTCTGTACTGCATCTATTCAGGAGTATTTATAGGCTCCCTCTACCTGCTCATCCAGTCCTTTACTCTAAAAAAACCACATCTCCAAGGATGACTAACTGGAAAGGGGAACACAGGCGTCCTTGTTGGTGATTACAGCTGCAGTAGACTGCCAGCCTCATCGGCTTGCATATTCCTCCAGGGCTCCAGGCATCACAAAAGAGACACTGGAATTGAAGAAAACTACTGAGAGATGTTTACCATTTTGCCTCAAATTCCAATATATTATCCAAGGGACTGATGACTAATTTTACTGTGAAAATAAAAGCTGAAATGAGACACTGGAAGGTTGGAAGGGAGGTAGTTAGACCTGGGTGTGGGATCTCCTCATTAAAACCTGAGTTCTTGTACTGAGTAAAAGGCCATCTAACAAATTTTAATAGGCCCGGGAGGGAAACACAATTACAACATGTTTACAACTTCTTAGCGCATGCTGCTCCTAGAGGAAAACCAGTTTGTTCTCTTGCTTATCTAAGGCAACAACTTGTTGACCAATGACAGCCTTTCTAAATTAAACCTAAAGCTGAAAAATGTCGCTGAGTATGCTACCATAAATGCAGTCTTGGGCATGTACTTCACCTACCTTTGTGTGTTAGGGTCATGTAAAAACAGACAGATGAGCTTTCAAAGATGTGAGACGCTTGAGTGTGTTTCTCTATACCATAAAGTATGCACATCCTTTTAAATGTTACTTTATAGCAGATCTTTGAACTAGGAATGCAAATAAAATAATGAACATTTTACTGCTTATGTGGCTTCATATTTCTCATCTGATTTATGTTGACAAGAATTTCCAAGTAAAAAATCTTCCAGTGCAAATATTCCACAACCACACTTTTTTGTTGTTGTTAGTGGCAACAACTGAAAAGAAGAACCAGATCTCTAAGTGTCCCATCTCTGAAAAGCTTGAAATTTTATTTTTCTCCATATATGACTGAGAAAATAAAAGCCTATTGTAAACTGAATGGAAGAAAATAGAATAGGAACTGAAGGACAAAAATTTCCCTAGCAAAGTGATATTATAAACAGTGTACGTTTAAACATACAATGAAACCAGAAGGTGTGCTGCTTGCTTAGAGACAACATGGAAGTGCGATAATTATCTATACTAACAGTTGTACAGGAGCAGCAGTGCCTGCAAAAGCAGCTAGTGTTTATCTCTGTGGTAGCATCCCCAGACAGGAATGCACAGGTAGTAAAGCCCTTCCAGAGAATTTTCTTTCCTCTGTTCTGTTACCTGCATCTATCAACTCTCTGCATGTCATGAGATGTTGACAGATATCTCTAGACAAAGCATTTCAAGATCACAGAGGAGCTCTTTCTAAGTTGTTACCTGTCTGTGCATGGTTTCAGAGTGAAAAAAATCCTTAGAAGCCCCAAAGTGTTAAGCTAGAAAAAGATGAATTAAAATACTTGTAATTGATTGCATACAAGCTGAAGAAAAGCTCCAAAAGTAGTAATACCACCATGAAAAAGTAAGCCTTTCAGTTGGTGTTATAGTACCATTTTCAGAAGTCAAACTGTGGGTCACTCCAAGCACTCTGTATATTGCATGTGGCTGAGCATTTTAACTGCTTTTACAAATAATGCTTTCGACATCCATAGAGCTTGGTACTTCTAATGAGCATAAAAAGAAAAAAAAGATCCAACAAGACCCCAACAAACTTCTCAATTGTAAATTTAACCTGACATCAATCTTGTAAAAAGGTCAGTAATTTCAGAGTTTCCTACCAGGACACAAACGGAAATAAAATCAAATTTGGAAGAGAAGCACTGACAGCATAGGTAAGCACAGAGATTTCTCAAGTATTTTGAAAAAAATAATTTTGTACACACACAAATGCATTTCATCTATGTGAGAATTTGAACAAAGTAACTGAATAATGTTATAACTTTTTTAAAAGCAATACTGTACATTCACCTTTATTTCTTAAAGGCTGAATTACTGACAAATGGATTTCCTAAAAGAAAGGAGAAAGAAATCCAAATTATTTGTATTAGTCATATGATGGTTCATTAATTCAAACAAATTAAATTCCTTAATATGAGAGCATCAATATATTAGACAGATTTTGCAAATTTAGCATGCTAACTTCTGTCTACTTTTGATTCACTATAAGCATTTAGTTAATTTTCTCTTGCAACAGCCTCATCCTGCAAAGATTTATAGCTCTTTAATTATTACGCTGTAATACAATCGCAGATCTCAGTGGAAACATTCATGTCATTAGATGTAGTGAATAGACATACATCTTTTGCAGCAGTAGGGCCCAATTCTCAGACCAAGCTCCAAATTCAAGCAGTAAGTCAATATTTAAGTAGGGGGAAGAAGTGTTGCCCATAGCCTATATCATTCATTCAGTTTTCAAAATGTATACTGAGGAGGAAAGAGGGAAAACCCCCTTCCCTTCAGCAAAGTATCTAGGCAAACCATTCAAGGGAAGATGTATTCTGGGTAAAGATTGACAAGTTGCGAATCTGTGGAAAAATTAAAAATGAATATGTAAAAGAATGCCTGACTATTTTAAGGTAACTCATGTTTTCACCTTAACATCTGAAAATACAGACCTTGTTCTGTTACTATTTTTTTTCCTTTTGTAGTGACAGGCACATTTTTAATTGAATGGAAGTGCTGAGAAACATTAACTACAAATGTTATAGTAAAAGCAGAGAAATAAGGGGACCTAAATCTTTGAGGAACAACATCCTGGTCTAGGATGAAAGAAAAAGACAAGCTTCTATTACTCTTCTAGGACTAAATTCTCTTCACTTGGCTTCAGTGATTTAGAACTTAGGCATCTATGCTGGGGTACAGTTCTTGATTCAGACACCTAACTTTGTGTGTCTGTAGTCCCTTTGTAATCATTTGAGTTCTAGTCAGTACATTTAAGGGCCCATAAGGAGTCACCTCACAACAAGCAACCACCAGTGCTAGTCACGTGAACAGCACTCTCTGCTCCACTGGGCATATTGACTGCGTCTCTATTGACTCCCAGAAGTACTCAGGCACTTGTTCCAGACGTGTTGGCAATCTTGGATATCTCAGTTTGGACCTGAATCACATCTCCCATCAATGTCAGTATTTCAGACTTCTTTTCTAAACCCAATGAGAAAAATAACCTCTCAAGGAAAGTTCATGCCTTCCAAAGTTTGTATAGAATAAATAGGGCAAACTGTCTTCCAGGAGTGCCTGTCCCTGCCAGCACCACAAGGTAAGGTTCACTGGCTGACTTTGGAACAGACATACTGAAGGAGACTCATCACACTTTAGAAATCTACAATGCTATTGTTTAAGCTTCAGACCACTGAAATAAATCCCGCTACTGGGACTATCTGGAATGGATGGTCATCAGTAGGAGTTTGCTCTTTTGAGATGGTATTTCACTTAAACTGGAATTCAGTCAGGCCCACTGGAGCATGACTCAAAAGCAAGATGAGCAATGAACATGCAAGCTTGGCTCATGTTTTTCATGCAGAGGAAACATTAAGTCCAGCTGGAGCTTAATCTAGCCACTGTCATAAGAGTCAACAAAAAAAAGTTTTTACAATCACATTAACAATAAAAAGAGAGCCAGGGAGGATCTCCTTCCTTTACTGGATGGAGGGAGGGAACATTACAGCCAGGGATGAGGAAAAGGCTGAGATACTCTTTTATAACTGTACAACAGAAACAGCCATTTGGAGGTGCTAAGGCTGTGCCCATTGCATATTCAAATGATCAGGAAATCAGATCCCATCCAACACAACCCATCAGGCTAAGCATGCTGCTTTTCAAATGTCGTGTCACTCTATCAGCACACGTTACATTTTTAGTCCCTGGCCTCTTTCCCAGACCTGCTGTTTCTCTCCTAGTGGCACAGATGGGTGTGGTCTGTCCCCTAGGGGCACACAGGCAACCTCTTGGTGACCCCATAAAAGTGCTTTTGCAAATTTTCATTTGCATGTATTGATCTACTGAGGAAATGCTGCCACCTCCAAAAAAAAGCAGTGAAGGTACAGCAGCTCAGAGCTGAATTCTTAGCAACTTAGGCAAAACTGACACTGTCATAGGTATTTCAGCAGTGGATTAAAGGTGGTATGCAGTATACTGTTAGTCAAGCTAAAGAACTTCACCAGAAATTGACCAAAACCATCAAAATTAAAGCTCCTATGGTTATGAAGAGTCCTATAGCACTACTACAGCATCACTGGAGAAGTTTGATGGCCCTGGGCTGGGTGACAGGCAGGGTGGGGGAAAGGCCCCAGGGGAGGCTGGGCAAGACCAGGAAGGTTCTTTCATGCCCTGACAGTAAATGTTCATGGAGAAAGTTTGTCACATTTTGGAATGACAAAGCCCTGTTTCCAACTACTGAAATCTGAGCAGATTGCAGTTCAAGGAGACACTGCTGCACTGTGAATTAAGCTGTGCTGAACATCACATGTCATCATATAGTCTCATCTCCACGTCTGTGCTTGAAAAGAGTGACTTTGTAATGAACTACATACTGAAAAAGAGCACACATCATCAAACTGAATGGGTGTGGACAGATCCTGCAGCTCAGCAAGCTCGGACCTTTATGACACGCCACTTAAACCATGGCGAGCCCCCTTCAGAAAGAGAAATAGTTCAAAGCAAGCAACATCTGCAGATCTTCTGCAGCCATCAGTGCCAGAGGCATATTTCAACAGCCTGAAACCCTACACTCCTGGCAAAGCTATGGATTGGTGGTGTGATACTGTAAGGAAGAGCTGAAACAAAGGAAATGGTTTTGATGTTCCAAAGTAAAAAAAAGTTCTCAAGTCTATCGAAGCCTTCACAGTTTATTACCACTCACTGATTAATAAACCAACAGCTCCATAAATAATAAGCCAGTGAAGTAAATACCCAGGAATATATTTAGTAAAGAAGTTACATCTATCCTCTGTATATCATTTCTGAAGTTTAAGTTAGAGGTAAAGTCCTGGCTTCACTGAACTCAAAAGAATTTTATAACTGATCCCTGCAGTGCAAGATTTCACAAGCTATTCCTTCTGTTCATTCCTGACTTTGAATTTATGCTTCTCTACACTAACTCAAGTATGTTTCAAATGCATGAAAAAAAAATAATAAAGAGAAAGAATATGCGCTATATACATTGTGTCTGCCACCGCAGTCATCCACAACAAGGTGAAATATAGCAGTGCATGTCTATAATTTCTCGCAATATTGGTAGTTATTGCCCATTTCAAACTTGAACAAACAAATAATAAAATGCATACTTCTGGTATAGTCAGAGCACATCCCTGTGTCCTGAAATCTATTTCCAAGCACAGAAATGTTGGGTTTTTTGTTCTTCTCAGTCTTATGATATCTGACAAATGCAATATCTCTACAACTGCCACAGTCAAAAGATAGAAAATTCATATTACAATAACATAAGCAGCAAACTATGCCAGTATGAGATCTCACACACAATAAGAATTTATTTAAAGAAAAAGGAGAAACTGACAAAAATGCATATAAATGTAGTTATTTTACTGAATGTCTCATGAATTATTTTAACAAAATTCATACTAACTGTAATAAAAATCATCTTTGTAACTTTTACATGCTAAATTAGTGCTGCTTAGTTGGCAGGCAGTAATTTGTTAATCCGAAGTGGTCAAACTATTATGATTTATGTGACTGTACTCTTTTCACTTAACCACTGTTGAATACCATTTACTTCATGCATGATACTTACGTCTTAAGAGAATCACCCTCTCCCACATGGAACAATTGTGGTTCAAAATGCCCAGATCACTTAATTGGTTTTCTGATTCCCCATCTCTTAGTTGGGGGCAATCACCATTTCATACAATTTTTATTAAGCAGTGTTTGCAAATGTAAGGTGCTTTTAACCTGACAGTGCTAAGTGCTACTAGCACACTGGAATTACAGGTAAGACAAAGTTCTTCATAAATGCACTCCTCCCTATCTCAGTTTAGATAAAAGCGGCAACTACTTAGATGCATAAAATGTGCCATCTACAATTGCTATATAAAAAAAATATTGACAAACATTTGTTGGATGCTTTTTACTATATCCTTGAAAAATCAGTGCTGATGCAATAGGTTTGCCTGCTCTACGTACATGAAGACCGCAACTTGTCATTTTTACTATTTGAAATAGTAAAAGCAGAGCTGAATTCAGGACTCCAAGCTTTACAGACTTTCAACAGATTAGGAGGGATTAATTATATCAATATCCAAAATATCTAATTTGGACTACCAATAGTTCTATTTAATAACAATATTTCCTCTCTGTACATTTGCACCAAAGAGCAGTTCTGATTTTTAGCCTACATTTCCAGTGCTGGCAGCCATGCAAATACACAGTGGGAAAAGCCAGTTAGACCCGAACTGCAGTATTGGCTTAGGGAGCACCCAGTGCTCTCCACACTCCCACCTCCCCTTGTCCAAACACCCGGCCTGCTTTCCAGAGGGAGAAAGAGAGGGTTTGCAGGAGAGAAGAGGAGGAAAGAAGAGGGTAGGCCGTCCTCCATGCGCCCCAGGGTGCTGCTAGGTTGCAGCTAGGAGGCATTCCCGAGAGCTCAAAGCTCCCACAGCTCTAATGTATACCACAGCCCAAACATCAGATACCCCATGACTTATGATAAATGCATCCATTTAAACATGTAGTCTCTGTAAAACTCCACATACTGCTGAAGGCATTGGTTCAGATGCAAGAAGGTTACAGAACCGAGCCCTACAGGCAACTCAGTGCTATTCCCATTATTGTTATCTGTGCTGCAGCAGTGACACTGACAGCGATCACAGCCCTTTGCGCTGCTTTGCGTGCAGATACGCAAGATGGCAGTTTTCCACCCAGGAAGGTTTTGTGTTCTAAATTTAAACAAGATCCCATTTATAAATAGCAACAGAACAATGTAGTTAAATAGCCTCCTTTGCCAGCGTCATAATGATTCCAAATTGTATCAATAGAAGCAGTGAAAATTAACAGCTTTGCCTTCATCCTTTGCATGTTATGTAGGGGAACCTGTCAACATGACTCCATTCACAGCACTTCTATCCCTAGAACTCGCTGTAAAGAAAACAAAAAAGAATGTCCCTAAAGACAAATTACTTAAACCAGAAAGGCTGCAAGGATTAAGGTAAAAAGTCCACAGCTGAAGATACTGCTCATGGCAACTGCTGAGAGTCACTGTGCTTCTTAAAATATAAATAAACAAACCAAACCAAAACAAGAATCATACAAAACAGAAGTAAAAATTAACTTTCTTGTTTTCTAGTGGAAATCACCTACAGTTTAATATAGGTTCCTTTTCTTTAACGGTTGGATACAGCATGCTATACAACTTGGTTTCAGTGTGTTGCTTGGTGGACAGTGGTCTCCGTTACATTACTGAAGCTTGGGAAGGCATGGTGAAATGCCATGTAAGTAACAAGCCATAGACATTTTACCAGATGGCTGTTCAAAGGCTTGTGCAGGCATCCAGAAAACCTCCAAAGATAGCATTCATAATGGGAGTGGTTACTAAGCACACCTCTAAAAGCAGTATAAATATGAATAGTGATGCAGGAAAACAGATAAAACGGGAATAGGTTTGATGTATAACTACACTACCCTAGTTTTACATTACTCTAATTCCAGAAATTTGCCCAGAAATTGGTCCAATCCAGTTTTGGTGGACATAGTTAGAGTGGCTTTAGGCAGAGTAACACAGCAATGAATCAGATTTTCTGCCAGCTCTTACAGATTTCTCCCTATCTAAAACCGGGGGGAAATATGTGATACCTTTGAAAAGAACTGCAAAATGATATCTTCATAGTGATTGCCACACATTAAGAAAGGAGCAAAAAGTTTCCCAAGGCCAAAAGAAAGTGGAAAATGTTACTTTCATTAACAAAATAGTGACATGTAGTAGAATTCTGGGGAGATAAACCATTGCCTTACAAAGCAACTATGTGCATATAGTCCGAGAACCTGACTGCTCAGACGCAGAGGTGGACACTGCTGCAGCGCCCTGGGGGAGACTTGCATTATATGAAAAGAAAAACCAAACAGGAAACCCAACACAATCCAATATGCCAGGCAGGTTTGCTGTAAGCTGCTACAAGCTCAGGCTTGCTGCAAAGACCAAAGTACAGAGACAGGCTCAGTCTCTTGTCCAGCCAGGAGGTTGCTGGCCTCGTTGCCAACAGCAATTCAGAAGGCACCTTGAAAAGATTAAGATTTCATCTTCTTATATTTCTATACTCACTATGATAAGTATATGTCTAGATATGAATGAAGAATATAGAATAGTTTACTTCAGCTTCACTAAAATGAAAAATTCTCATTTCTGAAGCATTCTGATGAAAACAAGTTTTAACTGAAATGTAGTAAAGGCAAAGATCAGAGTTTAAACAGAGAAATTATCATACTAATATCTTTGCAGGGAAATTTCTGACTTAAGATCAAAGGAAAAATTGTGTCGAGAGATGCAGGACTGTGATAAGCTCACATTCAAAAGGAGCAGAATTCTGGCCCTTCAGAAATGAGGGGTTTAATATAACCACCCATACAGATAAGTTTATTAGGGTTAACAATATGATAAGAGTATAGAAGGAGGATGGTAGAAGACAGTCAGGTAAATTAAATATGGTAAACCTTAAAAAAAAGAGAAATACCATGGATAGGAGTTCAGAGGAATTAATTCTGGAGTTCAGGTGAATAAGTAGGCTACGTGAAGAAGCTGGCCTTCAGGGGGCTCCTTGCGCTGCCATCCACCTGCCCAACCTAAAAAAATTCTCATCTAAAGGCTCAGTTATAGCCATACACATCCTGAACTTGCTTTTGGTGTTTGGGGGCTTTTTTTGATGTTAAGCCTTAACCAGTGGGAAGTCAAGGATTCCTGCCCCTGCTGCCCTTTCTTTTTTTCAGTTTCTTGGTTTGGGCTTTCATTTGCCCAGATGATATGTTTCCTATCATTATCTAGAGAACATATAGGAGATATGTGTAGAATGTAGGTAATAGATACCTTTAAATAAAACAAAATAATTATTGCAGCAGGGGAGGAGTGTGCATGGTATCAGATAATATCGAGGGCTCGGGTGGAACAGAAACACACTGGCAGAGTTTGTATCTATAATCAGGATTTATTCTTACATGCCAAATAAAGTAGATTTGAGCAGTTTCATGAAGTTCTCTTTGGTTCTTGCTCTCTTTCCTGGTAGTTTTGCAGTAGTAAACTTCCTGCATGTTAAATGGCTTGGCATTTTGTTTAAATTTTGGGGTTTTTTTAGAGCAAAACAGTAGAGCTACTGCATTTTAATTTGATGTTATTTAAATCAGTAAGAATAATTTTTGACAAATTTTAGTTCAAATTTTCATCATTTACTTAAAGCTTTCCTTCCCCATTCTATACCCTCTTTTCTCCTACTCTTAGGGATGCCTCATCATTTTAAGGTTAGCCACTGGGAGGTTGGATGTGCCATGTAGAAGCCCTGGTTGAATAATAACAAAATTTCACAGTCGCAGCAAGGAAACATTGAGATGCTTTGCCAATGCAAAAGAAGCAGCAAACTAACTAACTAAAAAAAAGAAGAAAAAACCAAAAAAACCCAAACCACCTCCCCCCCCAGAAAAACCCAAACCAAAGCAAACAAACAAAACCCAGATGAATTGTGGGTTTTAAAACCCACAAATAATCCTTACTTAAAAATGGTACCCATCAGGGTTAGGGTGGTTTATTTTTTTCTTGGTATAGTACCTTTTCTCTGCAAATCTTTGTGAAGGGATGTTGTTTTTTAAACAAATTTAGTACAAGAATAAACAGGTGATATCATAACTGAATAGGCATTTCCTGATCTTTCAAAATTACACATTCTAATACAGCAAATTAGAAGATATTAAAACTATTCTGTACTTGAAATAAGAAAATCGACGGGTCATTGGCTATGAAAACCACAAAACACATACTCCTCATTTTCTATTAGGATTTGGTGGTGGTGGGTTTTTATGGTTCTGTGATCTAAATTCTATCTTCAATTCATGCATTTCAGATGACTATCTGTAAGATCATTTTTTGTATGTGAAGAGAGGGTTTTTACATGTTTGAAAGAAAGGAATAATTTCACCAATTTTAATAGCAAGTTTCAGCTGTCAGGACAAAGTCTCTGTTAGCATCCTTTTGATTTATATGAGTTTGAGATAGATGTATTGTTAAAGGATACCTTTTGTCCTCAGAATGTTATACAAAATCAAACAGGAATACAATGTGCAAATTAATCCAGGCTTGACTTCTTAGTGTAAGTACTCATTTTTCTATCATGTTTAAAATGTATAGGTTGGAGAAAGAGTGAAACAGATTTTAGTCATGTTGCTAGATACATGAATGATTATGCATACGATAAACCCTAAAAATTTTCACAGCCATCTTCAAAAAGAATCCGTGAATGCAAACCATGAAACCCCCCCCACACACACACAAAAAAAAAAAAAAAAAAAAAAAAAAAGAAAAGAATAAGAAACCAAAAAAAACACACTGGAGGAGGAATGAATACAATAATGTAATTTTTCATATTTCTTGTGATATCTCTGTGCCCAGGCACAAAGCTCCTTATAAGGAAGGCCCAGTAGAAAGAGGCATTCTGTCTTGAGCAGGGACAGAAAAGAGCACAGGGAATTCAGAAGGAATGAGCTATGTTAGTCTTTTCTCCCTCTAGTCTTTCTTTTTTCTCTCTCAAAAAAGGAAGGAGATTCCAATATACATGGCAAATCCAGCATGTATTCCTTGTCAAAACTGGTAGTTCTGTCAAGAGAAGAGAAAACACTGCCTTAACAATATTAGGTCTGTTAAGAATATCTGAAAGCTAGCACTTGCAGAGGATACTTGCTAAGATTAAGCCAAAGACACTTGTGATGGCAAGTAATAAAAAACTGACACTGCTTCCATACGTGGGAAGTACTGTAGAATTCACTAATTCCATAGGTTTGGTCAATCTTGATGAAACTGAATGGGAAACTGAACATAGACAAGATAAAAACCACAATAAAATTTCATTTTGTGTCACCAACAGTCACAACCAGGCCCCCTGTAGGGCTGGTTATAGAAGTAATAATCAGTAGACAATGCCCTTCCAGATTCACTAAAGAAAACCTCACTGTAATGCATGAAGTAAACTCAACTTTTTTCTTCTTTGGAGCCTTTTTACTTGTAGTTTCTATCCCAAACTTTTCCTTGCTAAAGAAAGGATCAGTATAACTCCCTGATAATTTTAGTGACTTCGCAGACTTGCTCATCTCTGGAAAAGCTGAAAAAACCCACAAGCCACTCCAGTTCCACTTCATTCTTGCTTTAAGTGGACAATATTCAGTGCAGAAAATCCCAATTGCTGCTGCAATCATGACTATTTCTGTTGCAGAATGCACCAACCATGGACTTTCAGGATCTTTACACATTAGTGGAACTAAATGTTTTGCAATATGAGTAAGTTGCAAAGCTACTGCAAAAATAAGACCACCACATAAAACAATATTTCACCGATACATAATGTAGTTATGTACACACAACAATCTGAGAAGTGAATTGTGCAAAAATCCAAACTTGTTCAGACTATATAAGGTGTTTTCCTGTAAAACTGCACTATATAAAGAACTAGAGGGTAAAACAGCATGCGGACACCACAATGAGCACCAGACAGAAGAGTCCACCTACCATGTAACATTCCAGGTGAGGATAGATTCATCTTTAAATGTGTCCTTCCTGAGACCTTGTGCATATTGATACACAGGTAAGTGATCCAAAAAAATGCCTAGCAAAACAGAAATACTACCAATGATCTGTCTTTTTCAATTTTGTTTAGTAAAAGAAGTAAAAAAATCAGTCCTGTTCTCTTTTGCCCACTCTTCACCATATGGGTCCTGCAAGCAACAAAAGGTGTCTTTTCTTCCTGTAACAGGTTGGTGGAGAATGCAGGAAACTCAATAACCAAGGCTATTAAAGCAAGAATGCAAGAGCCTGAGTGGAGCAGAAATAGAAATTGTATCATTGTCACATACAGCGAACAAGAACATTTGAATTCCAGGTTGGTAAAAAGGTCATAACCCATGTCTGCCAAAGAAGGATGGCAAAGGAGTTTTCAAATATACCAGCAAATACAGTTCTGGTCTTTGAAGGAGACAGATTACTATGGCTTCTATGGTAGAAGAATGATCAGGAGAATTGGATCTTGATCCCTGGGCATCTGAGGATTTTAAAGGTCTTCTAAGTAAAGTTGTCGGAGTTATTGAGTGACTTCGGGAGAGTGGATTGTTTATGGGAAAGGAGGAGTTAACAGGGAGGGCGGCATGGGATGGAGGAATGTTGGGCAGCTCGTGAGAGCACGTGAAGATAAGAGCAGGGCATCAGGGAAGGAAAACAAATTCTGTGGGGATCACACTGGGGAGTACAAGGCTAGGGAATGTACCTTTGCTGCAGAAGGGCTAAAACTGGCTGCTGCCAGGACAGGATGGTGAGGGTGGGAGGAGAGATCAAAGAAAGATGTTTCAGATATGAAACAATGTGAGGGAGAAAAAAGTAAAATGTGAGTTGGCTCTGGCTAAGGCAGTTGTTATAGTGGTATTGGAGTAAACATGGGAGAGTAGATGGGAAAGTGGGAGCACAGCTCTTACAAGAAGATAACTGAGAAGCTTAAATAAAACTGATCAGGTAAAATGGATAGAGCAGCTGCAGTACAAACAAAATGACAGCTAGCAAACTGGCATCCTGAGTACCCACACAGAGGCATTTGGGATGATCCCAGTCCACCTGGGATCACTCCTTGTGAAAGTAAATCACCTGGCTTAAGCAGTCTGTAAAGCCACCAAATGGGCCATGTGTTCCAAGGTAGCTGGAACTGGTGTCTGTAAGAGCTTAATTTGGAAAACCAAAATCCAAATGGGTCCAGAGTCACATGCTATTAAAAGCAGTCACATACTATTAAAAGACCAGTTGTTAAACTGGTCTAGAGGGAGGTGGAGTCTAATTATATAATATATAATATTCAGAACTATAGTGCTGGATGCTTCACTCATCCATTGCACATAATTGTGTGTCCACTGAACCCTGCTAATATAAAGCAGCTGGATTTGAAAGGGCAGGCTGGCAGGGCTGGGAAGGCTCTCCAGGAAGGAAGAGAGTCTATGGAACATAATAAAAAAGAAGGCAATTAAATACAACAGTAAAAGAAATACAAGCAGTTATAATGTCTGTGATACAGGCCTTGAGGCCAAACAAGCCAGGCGCCTGGAAGGAAGGACGAGATGAACCCCAGTGGTTCTGGGTATGGGGCTTGCCCACAGGATGGCACAGAGGGTATTTTATTTTATTTTTATTTTTTCAGGAATGCTGGGTGAGTCATGAGGATGACATTTGAAATAGAATAGTAATAGAGTTTAGAAGAAAAAAATGGAGTGCCTGGGAGAAGATACAGCCAAACAGAATAAGAAACAGCTTACCACCTTCATGCTTACATTTGCAGAACTGTTTGTATACTAGAAATAAAAGACAAGATTCCAAGAGTCAAATAACCACCAGTGCAGGTTGTCTCTAGCAACTCATTCAGCTCCACTAGCAGAGGAGCAGTCAGACTTTAAGTTTGGGCAGGTCCACTTGCTCAGCCCTTTGGGACACGTTAGATTAAGATATGATCAGCCAGGGGATGCTTACAGACTTCCGTAGCAACCCTACTCGGGTAGGTGTAGATGCAGTGAATGGACCTAGCTTGTTAACAGAGTTTGGTGCTGCCATTGATGTGCTGAAATACAGAGTGCCTGGGGGACAGAGCATACTGGCAAGTCTGCAGGGAGAGGGGGGTGGTAGTGTAGTCAGCAAGATAGGAGAAAAATGGCATTTTAGGCAATGGTCTCTGATTAGGAAATAGTCTCATTCTAGATCTAGCTAATAATTGTGCGTGGGGAACGCGGAAACAGAAAGCCCCATAGTAATCTTGGTTACGCAGTAGCAAACATCAGTGAAGTCCCAGAACACTTGAAAGGAGTGAGTGGCACAAGAAGTTTGTAAGCATGTGCTCAAGATAAATTAGAGTGGAAGGATTAATACACTTATACTAAGATCTGAAACGACAGAAACCACATGAATGTCCAAGTGAGTCTGACTAAGGATCGTGATCCACTGTTATTAGCCCAGTGGATTATAGAGTTCAATGACACGGTTTATGTATTTTACCAGTGTATCAAAGAATTAGGGAAGGATGGGGTGTCTGAATTTCAGAGCAGTAAGTACTGTCACTCCACAAACAGCACCTAGCGCTCTTAAACTACCAAAACATATGGCCACAGAAGTACAAGGATGAAAACACATTTTAGTCATGGACCTAGAAATATTTTCCTTTTTTTTTTTTTTAAGGTTGTTGTGGGGTCTGGCTTTTTTTTTTTTTTTTTCCCTAGAAAGGAGTGCTGGTATAAGTTTGTTTCTATATTTCAAGGGAAACAAAACTACTTCACATGAATTCCTCAGGAGTTTCAGAATGGTCCTGCAGTCTGCCAAGGACACATCACCTGAATTTGCGGTAAATTAATCCATGAGTGAAGGAAAAATAAAATATTATGGATGCGGTAGGAAATTTGTTGGGTTTGTTCAAAAACTTTACATTTTTGATAACTAAGGAAGTTCATATACATTCATACACAAAAATTATGTGTTAAGCTAGTAAGAATCAAGAGATACAGCATTCAGCACTGCACATAACTCCTGTGACTGCTAAAGGAGTTTAGAGTATGATTTAAACAAGGAACAAAAACATTAACAACATTTGAAATCTACTTTCAGCTGAAATAGCACTCAAAGTGCTCTTCTGTGTTAAAGAGCAGGAAGAGGCTAAGCTTTTATATAGTGAATTGTTTAAGTACATACATTGTGAAAAAATCCGTTTTCTGGACCTTTATTCATTATAACTGACATCAGCTTTAGATCACTTTTTATCACTAGATGTTGATACTACCAGATGTATTATGCCGCAGTCAGTTATTGAAAATAACAATCTGGCTTTTTGTAAAGCAATTGGTGGTGCAGTTATCTGAATGGCTGTTTGACAGGAACCACTTACAACCTATCCTGGTTTCTGCTTCCTCAGAGCTGATTCCTGTGGAGTTACAATCCAAACTTCATCTCAGTGGTAAAATTAGACAGGAATATTTTAAGAATTATAATGTTAGTGTAACTGTTCAGCTTAAAAATCAATAATAGCACCTGTATTTTGGCATTTGACGTTACTAAGCATTTTAAAAATAGCACAGGAGAAAAGCCTGCTTAAATGAAACAGGCTAGTAGTACTATTAGAATGAAGGTTGAACTTAAATTGCTGGTATACTTTTGTATTTTCCTTAAAGCTGACAATACTTCTCAAAGTCTCTATAAATTGCTGGGTCACAGAAGGGGCAAGGACAGCAGTGAAAAGCTGAGCCTGCCTGTGTAAAGATGACCCTGCATTGAACAAACTGTAACCAATAAGCTGCAAACTGCAGTTTCTCTTTCAGGTTGATCCCAGCCCAGCAGTTATGGTTTCTCTTCTGATGCCTTTGACACTTGCTTCTGTAAGGGAGTGTTAACAGTGCCAGGAACACATTACTGCATTGAGATGGCTTTATGGCATCCCTCTGGCTGCACCAACTTTTGCCACATGAGGGTTTGGGGAGGGGGAAGAATTAATGGGGGTGTTCATGCTGCGAGTCAGAGCATTTGCTAGCAGCCTAGCAGTGTTTGCCCTCAGCACAGTACATCCTCATGGGCTATGGGCTGCTTTCTGAAGCCACCCATACACAGTCCACTGGACATCCTTATACATAGGACACTGGACAGCCTCACTGTCCCCTGGGGGGGTGTGCGTGTGCGTGTGCAGTGAAACAGGACACTGACAAATGACTGGCTAAAAAGCTGCTACTTCACTTATTTAAAATTCCACATACATATTTAGGTTAAGCTTTAATGAGCATTGTTTCCCTTTCTGCCACTTTTTCTCTGCTAAGCTGAAGGACAAAAGGGTCTCTGCTAAGAAGTGAACGAAGCTGGGTATGGCTGAAGGAGAGGGAAGCCAGTCTTGGCCCTTCCCAGTACCAGCAGGTAAGAGGCTTTCAAATGTCAGCATTCTCATCCTTAATGACAGGCGCTTTGAAAAGCTAGAAGAGCCTCAGCAGCTTACAGTCATAAATCAAAACAACAGCTCAATGCAAAGCAAAGGTTCTTTCCTATTCATCCAGCACCTTAGTGTGCCACACTTTATGAAAGCAGAAAATAGTTTTTATTTACAAAATAATTTTCCTTCTGTAGTTTTCCACAACAGGGACAAAGGAAGAATCATACACTGCATCCCCCATTCTCCACATTATACAAAAACTTACACAAAATATTGAAGTGGAAAGACCACTGTCGATTTCAACAGTTTATCTGGGATCAGCTACAGAATGTTAGGTTTGTGTTTTGTCTTCCCTTAAGTTCTAATGTAATTTTATTATCAGTCGCATAGTCACTACAGTTTAATGCTGTCTTGGTAATGTATAAAAAGACATGACAGCACAATCTGTATCATCATTTCTAGGGACACCTTACTTCTTTAGTGGTTTTAAGACTCAAAAGCTACATACGTTAAGCTCATTCTAATCTGTAAAGCAGCACTTCCAAGAGAGGAGTTTGTACTAGAAAAGAAAGTGGTGGGTTTTTTTTCCAAAGACATTAAGCTCAAATTATTCTGGAAGATTATAGCAACCAATAGCCTAAATAATCTTTCTGTTCAATACATTTGCTGGAAGACTACCATACAAAAATTTTCAGGTTGTCCCATCCCAAACAAAATACCACTTTAACATCCTGAAGAAGAAAGAGTGGTTTAAGTGCACTGAATGTCTGTTAAGACATATGTTAAGAACACCTCCATTAAAATCTTAATTATTTTAAATATATTTTATTTTCATTAATTTTCTGTGTTAACTGTTGTGATATTTATTATATAATTATATTTCATTTCCTTATATAGTGCTCGGTATGTGTTCCTGATTAATTCGTACAATTTTTCTTGTGGTGGTCATAGGCTTAAGTGTGTGCAGGCTCAACGGCAGGACCGGTATCTTACCTGATTCCAGCTCCGATACTGACAAAAGGCACCATTTTAACTATTGTGGATCCCATTCTCGCATTCACTGCAAACTAGCAATGTAATGGCAGCTTAGCTCCAAATATCTTCATTCACAAAGCAGAAAGCATTTGAGGAACTCAAGACACTTCCACCTCCTCTGCGAACTTGAGCCATCACACTACGTGTGCACACAGTGCAGGCTTTAATGCCAAACAATGATAAAGATTTTCAATAGGCCTCTGTTTTAATAGAACTGCAAGTCCTACCTCAGCAGCAGAAGTATAAAGTCCAGTGTAACGTAATGGCAAAATCCATTATTTAACCTTATGATTTCATATACTGCACCACTTGAGCTTTACCCTTGTAGTCTATAAGGTAATAATAGTAATTTCAATGAAATTGCAGCCTTGCAAAGCTCTGCCACATACATAGCCCTCTTCACTGTAATGCAAGATTTACAAGGCAATATGTAGGAACTGGAACACTTTAAAACCTGGTGTGGAGTTACAAACAAAGCACTTTACAGTAGTTATTGGTAGCAGATGGATGATGAAAATGAGTCATGATAATACCATTTTTCTGTAAAGGTGTGAGCAAAACAGATGTTAAGCTTCTTTTTCTTGATGTTCAAACAGACACACACACACCCCTTCTTTAACCTACATCAGATATTTTTCCATTACAAATTCCATTTGCTCTTGTAGCTCTCTGCACAGGAGCAAATGTATGCACTCCTCCCTTACTTTCAACCCGCTCGCCACTAAGCAGGTTGGGTTTTCTGTGGGCTTGCATGTCCCCACATACACACAGGCTGCCCAGCACAGGAACAGTCCACACTGGTGGCCCAAACCACGTGGCACTCTTTTGTGTCCTTTCCTGTTCTTGCAGACTATTTAATAGTGAAAGCAAAAGAACTGTCCTGGTCTGCCCAGGAGCCAAGGCCCAACTGCTGAGTAGTGTCACAAAACGACTCACTAGCATCTCCCTCACCTTCTGTTGTAAATGCTTTATCTCATCAAAGGTGGTCTGCTTGCTTTATTTTGTAATATACTTTGCATGTTAATACCCACAAGCCACATTTAGATCAGTAATGAAAGCAAATAGTTTAAGAATGAAGAAATGGCTGGCCCAAATTGTCACACTCTCCTCAAGGACAGTAGTTTTTGTTCCCTTAAAGATCATTGTTTTGCCTTGGGAAGCAAAACCCCTGAAATCCGTATTTTGTATTCCGCATGTCTGATGTGAAGTAACAGTAACTTGATATGAAGGACATCTTGAAATATTCTGCCTTTGTGAATATGAATGCAGGAATCTGCAGAAACTGTGAATGAACATTTACAACAAACTGTGAGCCTCCTACTGATGCACTCAAATACAAAACAGGAGGCGAGAGAGAAGGAGAAGAGATGAATTTGTTTTCCTAGCAAACAGCTGTCTTCTTTAACAGAAGAAACTAAAAAGAAAACAGTGTGTGAAGAGGCCAAAAGCTGCATTAATGACAGTATTTTTAGATGCTACAAGCACAATTTTGATAAACACTCTAAACTGTGAAAAAACTGTACTGTCGATGCAATTAAGTCTTTTTTCTTGGTGCGGCATCATCAATGCATGTGCCTGCTGAGAATATATTGTGGGCTGTGCTGTGCAGTTACCCTTTGATTAATGATTCAAGGCAATCAGTAGGGACCACACAAACTCCTAGGGGATGCCACAGTAAGCAGCACAATGTCATCATTTAATTTCTTCTCTTGACCTACATTACAAAGAGTGAAGACACAGTCACTATTAAGGGCCAAATTCCAGCCACAGTTACGGAAAAACAACTCCCGTGGAGTTAAAAATAATAGGTACACACGTTTGGAGCAAAATTTGTCATGGAGAGATCCTGGATATTTATGTTATTTATTTATTTAGATCAACAAGAGGACTGGAAAGGTGTTAGAGTAATTCTTATTATAGCTTGAATGGCTGGGCTCCTGTGAGATGTCTATACCAGAATAAACAATCCCTCTAGCTGGAAGAAGTTAGATCTTGTTTCTTAGCTGGTTAGTATTTCTATTTAGCCAGAGTATGGCATTAGAGATGGTATTTTATCAGGATAGACCTAAAAGCCAGCCTAAAATAAACTTTTTTGCTAGAGGCACCCACAACTAGTGACATCAGCCTGTCAGTTGGATTGCTTTTCTTCAGTGACATGAAGTCCTCCATTTCATGCCGATGGGCAGTGATCATATTATCTCATGAAGTGTTCAGAGCTGAGCAAGGTAACAGAGCATATTTGGGTTTGTAGCCTTCAGCTCTTAGAAAACACTAGGAAGTTCAAAGTGCTGTAGCACCTCCTTCAAACAATGTTGTCTCCTGTTAGGGGAGCAAATCTGTCCTCTGCTTCCTGAACTGGCTCTCTGTACAGTATTTACTCTTGCCCAAGGTCTCAGCTATTATCTTTAAGTACATCATTGTTTCAGCTAAGGTTAACTGAAAGGCCAACGTTAGCAACGTTGCCAACAGCATTGTTTCTCTGACATGCTCGAGTTTACTATAGTGAGGGTGAAGCTCATCTGCACTACAGACATCATTTTCTCTGGGGCTAAGTGTTTGGAACGTATTTCCTGAATAACCAAAGGGCATCTACTCACAAAAGTTATTTTCAGCCTTGACTTCATTTATATACTCAAAGCATCTCTGCTATTCTCATTTTTCCTATAGGGAACAGATGCAAGAATATATTCGATGGATGTTAGTCATATTACTTTCTGTGCTTCAGAAAGCTGCAAGACATTACAGTATGAAAATCTACATGATATGAAATGGAACAAAAGAATATAAATTTTTAGATATATGAGACTTCAGATAAGGAATAATTCCGGCTATAGCAGGAGTTGTCAGTTTAGGCAGCTTCACTGGGTTATTAAACAGGAACCACATATCAGTGGAAGGTAAATATTTTTGCTAAGTTGAAGTACTATAAAAGTTTTTACCTTTTTTTTTTATTAAAAAAGAGGTAATCATTAAAATCACTATGATGTTGCTTATGAAATGTAATCCCCAGAGCCATATACACTGAAAACTGACTTCAAATCTGCAAATTGTCACCCATTAAATACTTCCTCTGAGTATGGTCATAAAAACAATCCAGAACAAAATAGCACACTCTGTACTTAGGAAGCCCGCAAGGAACGGCCTAGCCTAGCATAAAAGATTTCAAGCAGTAACACTGCAACTCCATCACATGTGTACTAAACTTGAAATTGACCAAAACTTGTAAAGACATTCATTATTTGGGGCATTGACCAATAATCTGTATTTTTATCTTTCAATGCATAAGAAAGTTAATTTTAATTTTGGTAAGTCACAGCAGCTGCTGAAGCCATCTATATATTTATAGGCAGTTCACTAGGTGTCATGGGTGGCCACAGCTTTCCTCACCTTCAAACCAGAGACTGTTTGGTGTCTACACCTTTGCAACTGGAGTTGTAAAGCTTGCTGTCTCATAGAAATAGTCTCAGATCAATCACTGAATTATTAAGCTTTATATGTTATGCAAACCGAGTTATTCCACTGCTGAATTAATATAACTGGTATGTACCTCTTAATAATGTACCTCTTTTGAGCTACTTAAGGGGGATTAGTTTCTTTTATATGCATCAGGCATAAAAATAGAACTCATCCTTTTTTCCCCCATCCTTGCTTATCCTCGCTTCATGCAAATAAGTCATCCAACCTCCCTGAAAATAGTAAAATTTTTAACTCTCAAAATCTGGACTTCAAAATCCCTCAGGTGTCTGGAACTGTGCTTCCATACTTAAGCAGAACTGGCCCATGACTGAGAGAGTTGAGGAATAAAGATACTTTATTTGCAGACAGCCTCTATGCCAAGAATTTCACTTACCCATTAGATGTTTAATATAAAAATAGGTCCTTGGACCAAGCACAAGAACCCATGTATCCTTTTTCTGCTACCGTCCCCTTGTGAGCCCTACCAGCTAAGGAGCTCTGTCCTCAACACTTAAGATTTAATTGTACCATTTCAGCAGGAGGAAGAAGGGTAAACCAATCATGGTACATCACAGGCTTGTATTTCCCCAGAGACACACTTTAGGCACTAAAATCCTTATCAGCAAGATACCAAATGTGTATTTTGTAATTGGAAAAATAACTTAGAAGCAGCCAATCTAACTTTAAGAATAAACTGGCTTGTCTTATTCCAAAGAAGGTAGGATTAATTGTTCTTCAGAAGAACCTCCACTCTGACCATGGAGAACATCTGAGTGAATCCCTAGAGCAAAAAACCCTTTCCATGAAGTCTGTTGCTGTTCCCTTCCTGCCACATGTTCTCATGTCTACATTCACCCTCTCAATAGTCACTGCACCAGAAAAGACCAATTTGATAAGAATCAAAACTGACAAACTACCCACCTGATCAAGTGCCTCAATGTCCTTAGGGACCAAAAATCAAGGCCTAAATAGGAAGAACATAGTAGATTACCAAACACCCAGATAAGATGGCAGCATTGACCGCTATTCCACGAGAGACTGGAAGCAGAAAGGGAGAATAGTAAGAGCCTTCAATTACCCATATGAAGATTCATACTGGTACATAACCCAGAGATCACATTTTCACAAGGGCACAGATGAGTAGATCTTGAAGCAGCTGTGAAGGCAGTCCACAGAATGACCTCCCTCAACCTTGTCTTTGCTATCACACATGGCTTGGCTCATGTGAACCTAGATAAACTCTGTATCCCTCCAGAAGCAACAAAAGACAAAAAGATACAGAGATGAAGAAACTTAATTTAAAATGAGCAGCTAAGAGAATTAAAACCTTACAGACAGTGTGGAGGTTATTGAAGGAGCAGCACTGACAAATGCATACCACAGATTTTTTTAAAGTATTTTCAGAATGGGTAGAAAAGTTATGAGGATTGAACAGCAGGTAAGGGAGGTTATTAGAAACATGACAGAATCTGTCATAAGGCTGAGGCTGTGTCAAGCCTAAGGAAAAGGAAATTATCATGAACTCTGGCAGAATAAATGTAAAAACTTAACTAGGAGGGTTTGAAGAGCAACTGGCAAAAGGAATTAAAACTAAATAAAAAAGTCTTTCTTCAAAGACATCAAAAGCAAGAAGCTTGGCAATGTCTGTAAGGACAACTGATGATCAAAGTACATGGGAGAAACCTGAGAGAGTACAAGATTGAAAAGAGTAAAGCAAATTCTTTTTGTTATTGTTCACTGTAAAAGAAACTGGGCAGATTTCCATGCTGAAATCCTTATTTTTGGGGACTCAGGAAAGGGAGAACTCTGACTTCCATATCATATTTTGCAGTTACATAAAGGTGACTGGTAATAAACTGCAAAAGCCCTCTGGCATTCAGTAAGCAGTTGTAAGAGAAATTAAGGATTAAATCAGTAGTTACCAGCAGTGGTGAACAACCTCTCCCTAAATACCTGCCAGAATAATTGAAAATGGTAAATATAAATTGAGTTTGGCTAGATAAGTAGATTTGCACATCCAAAAAAGAGCAATGAAGCTGGTGAAGGTCTAGAGAAGAATTCTTATGAAGAGTGGCTGAAGGTACTGGAGTTATTTAGGCTGGAGAAAAAGACACTGAGGAGACCTTGCTCTCTACAATTATGTGAAAGGAGGTTGGAGGGAGGTGGGTGTTGGTGTCAGTGATACGTCAAGAGGAAATGGCCTCAAGTTGCACCAGGGGAGATTTAGATTGGAGATTAGGAAAAATTTCTTCACCAGAAGGTTTGTCAAACATTGGAACAGGCTGCCCAGGGATGTGGTGGAGTCACCATTCCTGAAGATATTAAAAAATTGTGTAGATGTGGCACTTAGAGACATAGTTTAGTAGTGGACTTACCAGTGTTAGGTTTACAGTTGGACTTAAAATCATCAAGTGTCTTTTCCAACCTAAATGATTTTAAGGGTCATGATTTTTCCAACCTAAGGGGTTTTTCCAACCTAAATGGGGTCTTTTCCAACCTAAATGATTCTCTGATTCCAGATAAGGAAAATTCACAAAACTTGATACAAGAACCCTCATATTTTAAGTAACACAGATATTGTTTTATCTTCGTCAACAAGAACATGGCTAATCTATTTCTTAAAACTTGAAATAATAATTTAGACTGTGGTGTAAGAATTTAATCCCTCCACTTGTCTCACAGCACAATCAGTTAGACACTAATTTTGGATTATTAATTCAATGGGAGATTGAACATAACAGGTTAAAAAAAAATAAAGCTTTTCAGTTTTTGATGTCTTTTTCCAAGACAAAATATGTTATCACTCAAAAACACAAAATAAAAATACTGTAATAAACCACCTGAAGATACCCATCTGAAAACAAGTTACTCACAGTCTTTTAGGCAATTTTAATGTCTTTCCGTTCACATATCAAAGTCCCTGTCTCTAAACTGCTTGCTCCGTTTGGATTTTGGTGCAGCTTTACCTAAATGACCTAATCTTTGAAGAAAATTTACTAGCAATTACCTAGAAAAAGAGATAATTTTGTGTTGTACTTTATTTCTGTTCTCCATATGTTGAAAGACACTATTTCTCAATGTTCTTACAGTCTTTTCAGAGCAGTGCTTCCAAAATTACTAAGTTGCTCACCGTTTGTAGCCAGATACCTGCTTGTATGGACAAAGGTGATATTAGAGCCAATGCATTTTCCAGAAGGAACATTTACGTTCCTTCTTGGACCTGAAATACATTAATTGTACTTTTTTTCTTACCTCTCAGAAATCTGAGTGAGATCCATCTTGTCTAACACTAGGTAACTGTATTTCCTCATAAAAATATCAGTACTGGGCAAGTCCACGGGTGCATGTGACCTTGTGATCTAGTTCAACCCACTTGCCATGGGAAGGGACAGCTTTCACTAGATCAGATTGCTCAAAGCCCCATGCACAACCTTACCTTGAACACTTAAGATATTTCCCCTGATCTAGCTTTCAGAAGGTTTACACCCAGCTGATTTCCACAGCCTGCTGTGGTTTCTGCGTTTACTAACTCCCAAAAGATACATCTTCCAAGTAATTGCTCATTCCTTCCTTGAGCCCATGTAAACTTTTATCATTCACACCATTTCCTATCAGAAAGATCCTTGGTTCTGATTCCTGCTACACAAAGCACTGTCTCTTTTGTCTGTTTTGTAATGGGGTTATCACAGATTAATTTCAGGCTCCTGGTTTGTAAATTGGAAAAGGCAGTAAACACTCCTCTCCTTTTTACAGGGCATTCATGATTTTAGAGTTATTATATCCCTATCTCCTACATAGAATCATAGAATGGTTGGGATTTGGAAGGGACCTCTGGAGATCATTGAGTCCAACCCCCCTGCCAGCAGAGGAACACCCAGGGCAGGCCACACAGGAGCAGATCCAGGCAGGTCTTGAAAGTCTCTGGAGAAGGAGACTCCCCAACCTGTCTGGGCAGCCTGTTCCAGTGCTCTGTCACTCTCGCCGTGAAGAAGTTTTTCCTCATGCTGAGGTAGAACTTCCTGTGTTTCACCTTGCTACCATTGCCTCTTGTCCTGTCACAGGGCACAAGTGAAAAGAGACTGTCCCCTTCTACTTGAGATCCACCCTTCAGATATTTGTAAACATTCATAAGATCCCCTCTCAGTCTTCTCTTTTCCAGGCAAAATAGTCCCGGGTTTCTCAGCCTTTCCTCATAAGAGAGATGTTCCAGTTCCTTAATCATCTTCATAGTTCTACAGGCTCCCTGTCTCCAGGTCATATGTTTTTCATGGTGAAAATGGGTTTGATGGGTTTAACTTGGCTGGCTGACAGGTGCCCACCAAGCTGCTCTATCATTCCCCCTCCATTAACAGGATGGGAGGAAAAAAAAAAAAAAAAGCTTGTGTGTCAAAATAAATACAGTGAGATCACTCCCATTGGGTTGAACAGACTTGACTCAGCACAATTAATTTAATTTATTGCCAATTAAGCAGAGAAAGCTAATGAGAAATAAGAGCAAATCTAAAACCACTTTTCTGTACCCTTCCCTTCTTCCCAGGTTCAACTTCATTCCAGACTTCTCTACCTCCTCACCTGCAAGTGGCACAGAGGAACAGGGAATGGGGGTTGTAGAGTTTGTTACACATTGTCTCTGCCACACCTTCTTCCTCACAGTCCTCTTCACAGTCTTTCCTTGCTCAGGCATGGAATGCCTCCCATGGGATACAATCTTTCATGAACTACTTCAACATGGGGTAAAATAAAGCATTACTTTTTCCTCATGTATTACTTCAACTTCTATCTCACATGGTAAAAAGGAGCGAAGGGAGAAATTCTCACAAAGATGGAAAAACACAGATTTGCCCCTGACCAAGCTGAGTACTTACCTAAGGTCCTGATTAGGATGCATTTACTGCTGCCCTGAACACAGAAGAGGCTCTCAGCAAGCCAGGTGATGGTAGGTATGCCAGCCAAGTGGGCCTAGGGATGCTCTAATGAGTCTGAAGTTTTACTTTTCCCCAGGGAAATATAAATCTTGCATGTATTCAACTGTTGTATTTCTGATACACGTGTTTGCATAGAGAAGATAATGAGATATTTATAAGTGGCATGATACATTACCCTATAAAACTGATGAGCAATCCATGCATCACACTCTAAGAGAATCAAGAAATTAATCAGTCATAAAGTATCCTTTCTTGTTTCTGAATTTTAATTTTTGGAGAAGCTGTGAAAACTGTAAACTATTAAGGAGTCAAAAGTTAACATTCTGCAATAACACGTGATTTCTGCATCTGATTTGAAAATTACCTAATATAAATCTTTAAGTGGTTATTTCTTTCATTAAATACCACAGGTGAATAATGCAGTGAGATCTACCAGGAAATAAGCAAAGAGAAAGAAAAAATCCACATAAAGTGTATATTGAGGAGGTTTTGACAGGGAGAAGAGCTATCCAAAAAACATGAAGACATGTAGCTTAGGGCAGGAAGCCTTTCCTAGTGAATTATATGGGCTACAGGATTATCTTTCAGAAATGAATTTCTATACCTTATGAAGAACTGTTCAAGGTCTGGCATAGAGTGATGACTGAAGAGAGCATACCTCCACTGGTACAATACAATAGCCAGAAACTTGGCACAAGTCTTTGGACCTGAGAGTTAATTTCACATTTGGGCTGCTTCAGAGGACATGCAAGCATTGCCTGTTCTTTGCCTGGAGCTGACTATAATTCAGTCTTAGACAAGATGTACTGGAAATATTTTCAGAACCCTGCTAAGTTCAGTAATATTCACGTCAGAGAGTTACTCCACACCAATGCAATGCCTACTTTAAGCAAACCTACAGTTTATCAGCTAAAAATACCTTTGGATATTTTCAGAAAGAGATAGGATATTGAAGAGAGTGTTCTTCCATTCATTGATTCCACTAGGTTTTAGGTTGGTTTGTAATCCTGAAAAATAAGACTAATATTGCAGATAGAAGAATTAATTCTATCAGGTAAGACTGTAAGTCAATTTGCAGAGAAGGAAAAAGGACAAAGTAAAAGCAAGCCAAACCACATTCAGTTGAAACTACTGAGTTAATCCTTTTTATTAATTTACATCCCTTAGAAAGACACTTGCTTCCTGTTCATTTAATATCAGCATTTCATCACTCTTATTCCATTGTTTCTTTTGGACTTCAGCTATACAACAATTGAAAATCTTAGCAAATGTCTCAAGATTTTTAGAATTTTTTTCTGAAGGAAGATTGTGACTTGGTCAATTTATTTCAGCTTGCAAAATAAGAATCCTTTCACTCTGTCAAGGCAGCAAAAATGTTTTCAAAATTACTTGGAAGAAAGCATCAGTTATGTATGTGAGAAACACATGACAAAAACTTAAGCAAATTACTGTCTTACTAAAAAGGCACAATATTCATCCGATTACTGATACACTTCAACCCCTTTGAAGACATTTACATTTTCCTCTTAACCCAGAGAAGAAAAAAAGAGCAGCGTACAAGGTCCTCCAAGCTGCAGAGATCTCCATTGAGGGAAAGAATGAACTTCAGGGTTAAATTGAGAAGCATCTAATCACATACCGAAAATTTAATTCATATACATAGTACTCATTCAATTGTGAGAGTATGCACGTACTCTGCAGCATGTACATTCTAACATGTAATGTAGAATGTAACCTTTCAATAACTCTAGAAGACTCAAATGGATATGATAATGACTTTTTAATAATATTCCTTTTTCCATCTTGAGAGAGAATTACTATTCCATTTGCTTCCTTACTTCTGATTTTGTATTAGAAAGGGATAAATTAAACAAATAGTGTTAAATTTGAAGGAATTCTTAATCACAAATTAAGTGACTGGAAAAAAAAGATTAATTTGTGGTGGAAACAAGACAAAGAAAATGAAGCTTCTGTTTATGGACTATAGTATAGAAAAAAAACCCAAACAAGACTGCTGGGTAACAAAAAAAGGTAATGCTGTGCACAAAAGCAAATCCAACCAAGCATCTGACTTTGACTTTTTAGATGTCATTTTTTCTTACTTAAAAATAAATTACAAAAATAATTAATATAGCAAAGAATAAGACTTTTCTGAGAAGTACGACGATTATATGCCAAAAACCTGAAGCAAAAGTCTCAGTGCCTTTCTGACCATCTATTCTAGATTCCTTCTATTTTGCAAAAATTATGGCAATTAATAAATTCCTTTCTTTTAATCTAAGTTGTTTTAGTTACTTGCATAGTTACGTCTGCAGTTCAGCAACTCTTAAAAACATTCCCCTCAGTCCCAACCTGTCACTCTATCCTGCATCCATTTCTTATTTGAATTTTGCCTTTCATCTCATGTTTTCTCTAATTTGACTGTTTTCCATGTGAGGTTATCAAAAACGTTTTCAAAAATAATATTACAAGATACTTATTAAAGTGGCTTATCTTTCATAACTAGTTGTCTGGGGTTTACTACTAAAGGGTGATGTTTAAAGTTAATCAACACTGTTATATTTTTTCTTAGAAGACCTGGAGTTTCCCAAACTTACCTTCATCTCCAGTTCTTCACTGGCAAGGGGTTGTGATTCCCTCCCTCAACAAGATCAAAAATTCACTCTTATTTTCACAATTGTCTTTTACTGGAACTCTCTACTGACATTATTGATACATTTGAAGATAGGTGTTTTGCAATACTCCTTGCCAGAGAGGCAAAGACATTGTGTGAAATATTAATGACATGACTATGGGCAATGCAAAATAAAGAAACAAAAAAATGTCAAAACCAAAGCTTTGCTTTCAATCAGCATAATTTTGTTCTCTTCCTCCTGGCCTTTCAAAATCAAGATAATGATTAGTTTAAATGAGGTGTACAAAATTACAAACATCAGCTAGTTGTCCTGGTAGTTTCCTCTGGGAAAAACCTCTATTTAGAAGCAGTGCCTCATTAGTTTCTGCACTTTCCAAATGAAAAAAAAATGCCTTCTTTGCACTACTCTCAAGCACTGTACTCTATTTGCCTTCTGTAGCACTGAAGAGGTGTCAGTGATAGTAGCTGGCTTTTGCTTCAGGTTTGGATTGCCCTGTGAGATCCCTACTCCCTCTGGAAACAGGAATCAGGTTCCATGGAGAAAATACAAAAGCATGAGTAGACATGTCTATAAACCACAGCAGAATTGCATATTTCTGAGATGTTCTAAAATAAACTAACAAAATGAAGAAATTAAAAGCAGAACCAGTTCTGCTCTTTGTGAAACAACTGAGGACAGCTACGCTCCTTCCTGAAGCTGGAGATTTGTTCAAGTCACAACGCTTGCACCAGGGAGTGCTGTAAGGTACTGGATTCCCTAAGACAACCAGTCAAGGGGGAACAAGCAACCTATACATTTAGCCTCACACAGTCAAAGGTAACATGATGGAGCCCCAAAGGGACTGCAGCAACCAGGAAAGCTGAGTTTGGAATTTGGTTCTGCAAATGGTATCACCTTTCACTGAAGCAGATCCCAGGTTTAAGAGACCTATATGAGAATTGATAAAATGAACAGAAAGAAGAGCAACAGAGTGTACAGGAACAAGATACGCCTCTTAGAAATGTAATAAGTAATCTTAAAAATTAATATAAAAAAATAGAGTCAAAATCCTTGTCCCTCCTCTTACACACACACACATACACACTGTTTTTAAGTGTCCCATACTTTGATAATTTTTTCTTGAGTCTACAACAAAAAGTTATTGTAGCCATATAATGCTCAAATACAAAATTCTCAACATCAGTAGCTCTGTGGGTGCATTTAGAGGAGTATTCAATGACTGCAATGCAGCTGGCAAAGGCGAAGTTATTGGGAACGTAGATATTTTACCCTTCAGCTTTCCTTCAAACTATGCTACTCTCAGTGAGGAAGTTCAGCTGTGGCCCTCCATGTTGCCCATGTTTATGCAGTTTGCACATGGCTCATCAGACACGTACACCACTGAACACTGCTGCATAATTACTGTATCTGCACCAATGGTCAACTCTGCTGATGTTCAACCCAACCTACAGCTACTGAATCTCATGTGAAGACATCCAAGCCCTTATTGGCACAACAGGTTGGGGACTTCCTGTGCGTCAGAAACAACGGCTGCCCACAACTACACTACCTGCGTAATCAGAGATTTAGGCAGACTCCCACAGGGTCCTTCCCACATGAACAGTGTGCTTCCCAGGGTATTTCTGTGGTAACATGGTAATTCAGTGCACCCTTGCCTAAGCACTCAGGATTTTGCCATTAAAACAGCTACCAAACAGCCTTCATGCCAGGCTGCTCCTAACGTTTTTCCCCTCTGAACCTTTGTCACAGACTTTGTTTCTCTCTGCTCTGAAGAAACTTCTTTCCAACTCTTTCATGCCCTGAATAGCAAATACCCAAATCAGCTTCCTAACGTGTTTTTCACAATGCTTGCACCAAAGCTCTACTTCAAATGTGAGAACAGGATGCCTTGACAAAAGTTTGACATCCCAAGTCCAAGTGTGGAGTCTGCCACCATAACCGTTCTGATGAAAATAGAAAGCATTACTGAATGCAGACAAAAAGGCCATGAAGTACAGATTGCTAAACTCATAAAGATTCTGCAAATGGGTCATCAAGGTTTACATGTACAGTAGAGATGCTATACGCAATGCTCTAACTGCAGTATCAGTGTGTTTCTCAACAATTTTTTAGAAAGTTTTCTTCCAAAATGCTCACAGGAGGGTGGACTCTCAGCGTGGACTAACATCTTCAGAAACCTCATTGAAAGGCTTTCTAAACATACAAAATAATACTCAGCAGCACAGACCTAGTGGAATTTGATGTTGTCCTTATAATTACAGTTTACATTTATTTTCAAATTGAAATGAAGCTTTTTATCAGAAACCATTTCAAGAATACAAACCTTAATTTCATGAATACAAACCTTGGACGCTTAACTCAGGATTTTCTCAATTTATTTAGAGCACCTATAAACTTTGTCCCCTTCCCCCTCTGTAAATGATAGGCTGCCCTGGGATTCTATAGTGCTTTGTATGAATGCTCCAAACAGACTTTTCAGTTAAGATATAACGTATTATACCAGTTACATATATATATATTTCAGAAGCAGAAGCCTACAAAAATGGAAGAACCTTTTAAAGCAATTCGTGAAAACAGTAGCTTCACTGATCAGTTGTGCTAGCTGAAAGTAACCTGTTGCCATAAATATGAGAAAGCAGATGAAGGCTTCCACATTCCCAACATATTTGCGCATCATATAACTTGATATGAAAATACACCACCTACTTCATCTGGTTGCCTTTTATTGATAGGTTTGTTTATTTATTTACATGTTGGAGTATATGTGGCAATTTTCTTTCTTACCAGCTATACCCATGAATAGTGGGATATTGCCTACAAGGGAATATTTTAAAGTTTCATATGACCTCTTAGTTTTCTTTCATGATGTGTACTTTCTATCTTTACTGTTTTCAGAGAGCTTGGAGGAAAGCTCAGGACACTTTTGTCTAGAATAGAAAAAATGAATAAATAATTTGTATGTATTAAATTCTTTAAGAAATGCCTACTAAACTTGTACAAATATAAAGCAATCTCAGGCATGGACATGTTAATATTAATCTTGATTCCCACATATGAGTTCTGTACAGCTACCTCCTAAATCACAGTTCTAAAGTGAATTTTTCATCTTGAAATGAAAACCTGCTTAGTGACAAAAGTATTCACATCACTGAAATAGAATACATATAGTGCTATTAGGTGAGGGCTACAAGCCTGGCCAGAGAAAAAGACGGACAATTTTCTTTTTTACCCACATCGTACTCCCAAGCCCTGGAAATGAAATCCAGGCTCAACTCTTATCAGCACTCCCTGGACTGTGCCAGTGCTGCAAGGGTAATCAAGCAGCGGTGCCACAGTGTCAGCGTCCTGTCAGCTGGGGCCTCACTGCTGCAGAATAGAGCCCTTGTCCGTCCAGGGATAATATCTAGAACAGGTTCAGCAAAGCACAAATGAAGGACTAATAATCTCTGCCCCAGTGAGCATGCCCTCTGACAGTTTGATGCTGCACTGAAATTCATGAGCATGGCTCTTCAGTCCATGCCAAAACACTGACTAATTTAGCCATAAAGCTCTACATTGTCTGTTGTCTCAGCTCAAGCTATCACTATCTAATTTCTCTTTTTGCTCTTTTCTTCCCCTAGTCTTTCAGGCTTCCAAATGTTGAATTGACTGCACCAGAGAAAACATTAAGCTCAAATTTTGAAAAATAGTTCAATATACCTATTAATAAGGTCTTTTTTAATTTGTAGTTTTTCTTATGATGTTTGGATCAATCTATTATCTAGCAACGGATAAAGGAAATCACAGAAAAAAAAAAAAGTCTTAATGCCTTAAGGAACACATTTTTATTACAACATTTGGGTATTTTGATATGAAGAACTGTAATTGCTTCCAAAAAAAAGTTATTTCAAGTGGACACATTAGTATAGTTTTTAAATGGTATACACTAATGTATTCTCCAAGCACCCTTGCTGGTCACTCTCTTTCTATCCTCTCTTTGTTCAGAAAGTTCATTGAATCACAGCTTTTTTTTGCCTGCCTGAGTCTCACATACTCTTTATTGGGAATGAAGCACATCTCTGTAACATCTTGTCTCCTCCCAGCCAGTCTCCAAACAGAAGCAGCAGCCCACAGATCAACTCCTGATTCCTCATGTGAGCAATTCTCCCACCCCAGTAGATGTGGGCGACCAGTTGTGGCATTTGCACAGCTCAGGCACTGTCTGGGTACCACAGGGCAGTGAGGCTTCACTGCATCATGATTTCAGAAGATTGACCACCAGAACTTTATGATACAGCTAGACAATACAAGCATCACCATATTATTGTTTATAAGTATATATTATTCAGACTGCACTCTTGAAAACTGTGAAGGTTCATAATGCATCCAAACATCCTAATGTTACTGGATTAATGCACAGAAGAGGAGCAGGATAGCAGATTTAATCTGAAAAAAAGATTTAATACCTTTGACAGAAGGAATAGAAATTGTGCCAGGGGAACAAAGTAATGACAATAAAAGATCCAAAAGAAGGAGAAATAAATGATATCTTATTTTAGACTAATTTATCTGTTTGGGAATGAAGAGGAAGGGTGAGAGAAGACTCTGGTTGGGAAGAAAACCTGTGGAAGCAAGTGGACTCAGAGGATGAACAACCTTCAGTGCTATATCTCTTATCATTCCTCAGAGCCACAGACCCTTCAGCACAGTGAGGAAACCCTTACTTTTTGCATGTTGTCCCAACAAAACCCAGCAGAGAGGTGGATGCAGATTTTACTACCATGCCCAGCACATCTGTCTAAACATTGAGCAAGTCCTGGGAGATGTCTCTTTTCCAATGTTCCATATTTCTCTCCTCTCTGAGAGTCTGGCTTTGACATGCAAGGCCATCTTTTTCACAAGGCAACATTTCTGTGAGGTAACTCAGTAATATTCTCAGCAGCTCAGTCCTGCTACAGGTTTACCACATTGCAGAGCAGCTGATGAGACCATGTGTTCTGCCTACGTCTTTCCAGCACCTGAGACAAGAATGGCTTTTTCTATTTTTGTTTCTTTTTTCTAGTACATTTTGTCTTAAGAAAAAAAATCTTTAAAGCAGCAGTCCATCTCAACTAACTTTTTCCTCTCCATCCCTTTGCTAGTACCTAAGAGAATGGTCATTAGTTCTAAATATAGTAAAAGGCAGTCAAGAAGGATTTTTCCTTATTAAAAAAAAAACCACAAACAACCAACGACAACAAACAAAAAGCCCCAAAACAAAACCAGAACAAAACAAAATAAATCCAGTCACTTTCTAGGAAAAAAAGGGAAGTTAAAAAAGCAAAACAAAAATGAACAAATGTTGCAAAAATGGAAGGCTCCATTTCTGTTTAATGTTCCCATTGCTTGTCTTTACCTGTTCTCCTGTCTCCCATCCATCCCACCCAAATAAGATTTACTAACATGAACAACTCGGCCCACAGTACCCACTGGCATCTACATTAGTATGTGGCCTACTGCAATAGGAACAGATCTGTAGAGCAAAGCAGCTGGTGTTAGGGACCTGGCATCCACTAACATAATGTTACAGATGTGCTCCCAGTTACTGAAAACTGCAAATGATCTCTGAATTCATCATCCACAGTGAGAGAGAAACATTAGGCATCCTTAAACCCCTGGGATTATCTATAGAAACACAGTGTAACTCTGCTTTTTCCTCTGTGTAAAAGAAGTGATACACAAATATTAGTAACACCAAACATATGGATTTCACAACTACCTGTTCTAGCAGGTGAAAGTACCAGGGCAGTGAAGTAACATATATGACACTACATAAGCCTTCCCAACATTACGGTAAATTCAGAGAAGATGCTCTTCTACTACTTGTTTACTAAAAAGGTAGTTCATTTTAGCAAAATCTCATACATCCACTGTTTTGTTGGAGTGGGGCTTGGAACCCCAAGCTACCTTCTCCTTTGAGATATCATAGAATGGTTTGGGTTTGGATGGACTTTTAAAGGTCATCTAGTCCAGCCCCTGTGCAGTGAGGAGGGATATCTTTATCAGGTTGCTTGGTGCCCCTCCAACCTGACCTTGAACGTTTCCAGGGATGGGCCATCTACCACCTCTCTGGTCAAGATGTTCTAGTGTCTCACCATCCTCACTGTAAAAATTTTCTTCATTATATCTGGTCTAAATCTATCCTCTTTTAGTTTAAAACCATTACCCCTTGTCCTGTTACAACAGGCCCTGCTTAAAAAAAACTGTCCCCATCTTTTGTTCTTTTATACTGGCACCCTTGCAGTACTGGAAGGCTGCAATAAGGTCTCCATGAAGCCTTTTCTTCTCTGGGCTGAATAGCCCCAACTCACTCAGTCTTTCTTCATAGGAGACGTGTTCCAACCCTCTAATTATTTTTATGGACCTCCTTTGGGCCTGCTCCAATAGGTTCATGTATTTCTTGCGCTGGGAGCTCCAGAGGTGGACACAGTAATCCACATAGGGCATCACCAAAGCAGGGTAGAGCAGCAGAATCATCTCCCTCAACCTGCTGGCCATGCTTCTTTTGACACAGCCCAGGAAATGGTTGGCCTTCTAGGCTGCAAGTGCACATACATGTCTTTGTCTGTCACTTGTTCCTGGATCAATATTTCATTTCCAACTTTGCTTTGTTCAGTTCTCCTTAGGTCCATTACAAAATGGTCACACATTTCAAAACAGTCACATCCTTTAATACACACAACAAACAATAGAGTGAAGAGGAATTCTCATTAAGGTGCCTGTGCTGATGGGCAGTTTGTAGCCAGCAAAGCTAGCTATTGTAACCAGTATGCCTTTCCAAATGTGCTTGTTTTGGAGCTCCATACTCAAGTGGTATTGAAGATTCAGGCTTTCAAATCAACTTTCAGCAGAAAAGGGCAAAAGTCAAAACAAATCTGCTTTCCTTTCCAAAAAATACAGAGGAGAAGGAAACAAACAGCCATGATGCTAAACAATGTGTTTGTGACTAATCCTTACATGATGGAGCTCATGGAAATTGCTTGTCTCCAGGCTTGCCATCGCTGTTGTGGAATTGTTCTTACAGAAAGAGGTCAGGTTTTCTCCAAGCCTTCATATTGTTATCCTTAAAGTTCAAGAAGGGAAAAAAACAAAGGTGTCTCTAGAGGGAGATCTGGTTTTATGCACCTTCAACCTGCACTATACATTTATGACCAACCTACAGGGATAAACAAATGATCAGCCCAAACCACTTACCTAAAATTAACACTGCAAATCACTATATCAGAATGTGCTAAATTTGCAAATAACAAGTGTTTGAAAGTCAGAGATTTCAATAAGGAAATTCATCTATAAAATCTTAATTCAATCTTTTCTGCACAGGCAAAATGTTTCAGTCATTAATTGCACTTTCATTTCCATACACGAGAGTGGCTGCTTAATTATCAAGGAAAAAAAAAAAAAAAAAAAAGCTATGCTTGTCCATTTCAGATCTAAGATGAGTCATACTCAGCTATGGATCATCAAAGACCTGCCAGAGTACATACAAATTGAAATTCCTCAATAGTGCATGACTTCTGTTTCCCTTCAGCATATTTCCTTTGAGGTTTAAAAACACAAACAAACAAACAAACAAAAAAGACAAGACAGTAATCACTAAGCAAACCATTCTGAGGTAAACACTCAGCACCAGTAGTTTCACTCCTATGTTTAAATTTGGCAGAGTGGTAAACCACTCAAAATAGAATTTTCCAACATGAAAACAAATCAAACCAAAGCAAAAATCTCTACTTGATTCCTTAAAATGAAATTTTAAAAAAAGCATTATTTACATGATACAAGCCATCCTAACTGCTTCAAGAAAAAAATAAATTGAAATGTGTTTTGCAATGCTGGTTTCATTTAAATGATCTTTTGCAATTGACTGAATGCCTTGTGTATAAAGATTCCACCTGAAACACTTGTGACTCCAGTGAGTATTCTCCGAGACCTTGTTGGGTGCCCATGGGGTTCTGGGTGCCTCCCTGTGGCCTCAGCTGAGGCTCTTTTTGAAATACAGAAGCACCGTCGGTATGCAGTTACAGAAACCTCATACAGTTCTGGTTTCAGAAGGGACTTACAGGGGTTTTTAAGCTTATGCAGCTTAAACGGATCTTTCCACCTCTGAAGGAAGAGCGATTGGCATGCATTGCTAGCTTTTCATTTCTTTTCTTCTAGAGGTGAGGCGTGCTACATGATCAATCATATCAAACGCAGGGAAGAAAATAATGAAATACACTTTACTGTGTATAATGAGTGGTTTATTCATACAGTTATGGAAAACATTTTGAAACAGTTAAGATTAAACACCACAGGAAGCTGCTGAGGTACATTATTTATCAATATGATCTGAACAAGTATTTGGCCCCCTCATACTGCAAATAATTTCCCCTATGCAGTATTTTACCAGGAACTAATTGGTAGCACTGTAGGTAATCTTACAGTATATTTTCCCTTGCCTTCAAAAGTCAAAGAGTGAAGAATAATGTTCTTAGGTAGATATTTTTATCCTTTTTTTTTTTTTTTAATTCCTCAGGGAAAGACTACAAGAATAACTGCTAAAATTTGAAACATGGCACATGTGGTCCTCACCAACTACTAATATTAGATTTTTTTTCATGTTTTAAAAAAAAAGGGGTTTTCACATGAACAAAGAGGTTCATAGCATTTGCAAGTATATCAGAAAATCTATTTTAGCATTTAAGTGAATATGGTTTGAATTTGATTTTCCAAACAGTTTAATATTGCAGTAACTTTAGGCACATTATTCTGTAACTTCATGGCACTCGCCTGTCAAATTAACAATGAATACTCATGCATTTCAAGTGTGATTCAGAGCCAACAAGTAAAACTCCTTTGCAGCACAGTATCTTCTAACAACATCTATTTACAGATCCAAATGTTCTGCTCTCCAGAGGTGATGGACAACACTTACCACATTTAGTGGCTAAGCTAATCATTCTCCTACAGTGAAGAAAGCAAATTTTGGACTTCTCAAGCAGCTCAGCATCACCAAGGGAAGAAATGCTCCATAGGTTACAACAGTAAAACTCCTCTGCAGTTTGCTGAGGTTTCTTTTTCCAACAGACCTATGATCTGCTGCTTACATAAAGTTTGGGAAGCAAAGAATTTCATGATTGTTTTAGAAAGTGATCATAGGATGCTTTCTAGTAACACAAGCATCCAAAGTTCTTGATTTGCCTTGGTATTGATTTCCAAAAACTCAGGTTGGTCAAACTATTCAGCTGTCTAAGCATTTGTGTGATGTTATATATAGTAGTTAAGATTTTAATTTTAAGTAACTATGACAGAAGGCAGTTGGAAAGGAGAAAAGAGCAAGTGAATGTAGAAGTTTGCAAATTTGTGAGAGATACCAACATCACCTCAGATCACAATGTTATACTACAGGCTGGGTAAGAGTTCTCTCAAGAACCATGGACCTGGGTAGTTGTAGGAATCCTTACAATTCCTCCACCTTGTCAAAATCCACGCAAAATGTGATGTTGGACTTTGACAATGTAAAGCATGGATGTATGCACCAGTTGCATACGCTTGTAGACTTTATGGATCATATTCTGGAATTACAACTAAGGGCTTGATCCTTACATTTTAAAATCAGGCTCTTTTCCTCACAAGCATGCAAAATCTAAGACAACTGATAATACAGGATATAGCAAACTAACACATACGTATTACATATGGAACTAATAATTTTCAGTTTGTTCATCCTGAAACACAATTTCTAAAAGACAAATTCCAAATACACAATACTGACCTGAATCTATTTTCTGCACATTCATCTGTATAGGAGAAGCTTTAAGTGCTTGTCCAAGGACAACTATTTCACAGAGTATTATACTCCTTGCTGACAGCAGCCTTGTTACTGCAAAAAGTTTATTTTGGTGACACATGCAAAACAACCAATGCATCAAATATCATTTCTTCTACTTAAAAGCCTCTTACTTGGTGGAGCAGCTGCCTTCATGACTGATACTTTTTTGCTCACCAGCTGTAATCAAGGGCAGAGATGGGGACAGAGGAGGTACAACAAACTGCTCTCTCAACTGCCACCAGCTGGCATTTACCTTGAGCAAGCACAAGTGAGTGCAGCATGGTGACAACTCAAGATTAACAGCTTTGCCAAATTTTCCTTCCCTTTATAGACATTATTCCTCCCTGTCCAGAGCGTCATATATCTATAATACAGTGAGGAACCTGCAGACTGGAGGCACCATAATTTCCTACAGCACGCACCTACATAATTTTTGTTCACTTTTTTATTCAGTCTACACCACAAATGTGTGTGCTAATGCTAGATGTGCCAAGGGTATTTGAAAAGCCAGTTCAGCCCTGTGCCCCCACTCCAGAAGGTGAAATACATGAGCATGTACTTCAAAGTACAGTGCAGTCCTCTGCCTGTAGAATTCTGCTATGCTTTAACATTTCTGTACTTTGCAAAGTTTGTAGCAAAACATTCCTTTCAAGCATTAGCCATCTGGCAAGGTTTGCTTGTCAAATCTTCCCGCATGCCTCAAGGGAGAGCTGTGGGCAGATCTCAGGCAGTAACAAATACACCAGGTTAGGCCCTTGGTCTTTTTAGATTTTATCTGTTTTAATGGAGAGTCAGGAGAAGTGGAATATGCAACACGATAACTTACATTTGCCATGAAATTGCCCTGTATTTTAGTAGCATTTTCCTATGCAAAGAACTATCTGTGCTTTCAGAGCACTTAAATAAATGTAGATTGGAAACACTAACCAGAAAGGAACCACACAACCAGGCTAGGTATAATTATGACTCTAATATTCACATCAGCTCAAAATATCTTAAGTTGTTCATCACATTATAGGCAGTTATAAAAACCTGACACCTAAGAATAGGATACTGGCTTACCTGAGGAATATTTGTATGACTAACCTATGTGCTTGAATTCAAGTTTCAGAATCGAGCCAATAGTTTCACAGATTCTTATATTTGCAAAACATGGATGCAATTTTTTTTTTTACTCTTCAGAAGATACAAATTCAATCAGAAGAAAATATTATCAGGCTTAAGGGAAGAAAAAGCAACCCACTGGTGGATTTATGATTTTGTTATTTGTCAGGCTGCTAATTCAAGCTCCTTCCCTCCTTTTATTTTTATATGACTACATAAAAAAATTCTGTCAGAACAATCAGTCAAAGAAACATTAACCACTATACTCAATGGAACATACAGTAAATAATCATGCTGGAACCAGTTTATCTCCAAGAAATTGAAGGGTATGGGCTCCAACTCTTAAATAAAATACTTTCTTTTGCCTGAAACCAAGTGAAGACACCTCCAACTCAGAAGATTGATCTTCCTCTCGTCATCTGTTCTGCCTCTGCATACCCAGTACCTATTAAAATTGATGTTAAAACTCTGGAAAGAACACACATTACAGATTAAGATATCTCAATCCCTCACTTCCCAATTTAAAAATCTTGTCTGAAGACACAACAATTAATATATTACCTGACAAGAAAACTAAATATAATTTCATTTCTCTCTAATCACAGAATCACTTAGATTGGAAGGGACCTCAGAAGGTATACAGTCCAGCCTCCTGCTCAAAGGAGGGTCAGCTCTGAGATAAGACCAGGTTGCTCAGGGCTTTACCCTGTCGTATCTTAAAACTCTCCAAGGATGAAGCCTAAACAACCTCCATGGACCACCTGTCCCACCACCCAAGTGACTTCCTGAGATGAGAAAGTTCTGCTTTATAAAAGGTTGTAGCTTCCCATTTTCCAGCCTGTGGCCCCTGTGTCTTGTTCATTTATTGTACACCTCAGAGCCTGGTTGAGACTTCCCAGTCTCCTCCTTGCAGGCACCTTGGGCATGATGCTAGGTTCTCTGAGGCCATCTCTGTCCCAGGATGAACAAGTCTTTCTTCCTCAGCCTGCTGCAGCACTGACCAGTTTGGTGTCTCTCTGCTGGGCTTGAATTATCAACATCTTCCTTGTACTGGGGTAGGTAAGAACCATAGACAGGACTTCAGGTGCTGTGTGGAGCAGAAGGGCACAACCACTGTCCCAGTATTGTGGGCTGTGCTCTGGCTGATGCAGCTGTGGATGCAGTTGGCCGTCTCTGTGGCCACGTCTCGCTGGTAGCTCTGTCCAGCCTGCTGTCTGCCAAGACCTGCAGCTCTTCTCTGCACAGCTGCTTACCAGACTGTGTAGTTACAGAAGGATGGTCCTTCCCAGCTGCAGGCTTTCACATTTGCCCTTGTTGTATTTCATGACTCCTTTTAGTTGTCTAGGCCCTTCTGGATGGCAGCCCTACCCTCAAGCATATTGAGGGCCTCAGTTTGTTTATGGTGACAATGATAAATATATTAAATAGGATAGGACACAGGACAGACCCCTGCAGTACTGCACCTGTAACTGACCTCCACACAGAGTACAATCACTGAACTTTAGCCTAACCATCTAACTGTTTTCTTCACCCATCTGGTAGTCCATTGATTTAGTTTGGAATGTCTGAACTTGGACAGAAGAACAGTGTGGCAGATGGTGTTGAAAGTTTTGCTAAAGTCGAGGTAAATGACATTCACTGCTCTACTCTTGTCCACCAATCCAGTAATTTTATCAAAAAAAAAAGGCAGTCAGCTTTGTCAGATATGATTTTTTCTTCATAAATTAATACTGGCTGCTCCCAACCACTTTACACGCCCAGAAATGTGCTCTAAGAGGACCTCTTCTACAAGAACCCTGGGGCCATGGTAAGGACGAATCTTTGTATATTCCCAGATCATCCTTTTTGCCTTTTAAGAAGGTAGGAGCAACATTTGCCTTTTCCCACTCATTGAGGAACTACCCTGATCTCACTGACTTTCCAAGATGATAGAGAGTGCCCCTGCAAGTACATCAGTCAGCTCTCTAGGCAGCCTTGAATGCAGCTACTCTGCTCCCATGCACTTGTATAGGTTATGCTCTCAAAACTGATCCCTGGCTCAGTTCACATGCACTGCTCATTATTCTCCTCCTCCAAGCCTTCCACTAAGCACAGAGACCTGGGAAACCTTTCTGGGAAAGACTGAAGCAAAGAAGACATTGAGTCTAATAGCCTTATCTGTGCTCCTGTTACTAAATCACCAACCCTATTAAACAATAAGCTTACATACATTTTCCTTGTTTAGCTTTTTACCATTCATGTAGCACTAGAAAACTTTTCTTTCACTGAGTATCCCTTACCACTTTCAATTCCATTTGAACTGTGACTTTCCCAACACCATCCATTTGAGGCTAGGTCGTGTTTCCATATTCCTCCTTTGTGACTCACCCTTGCTTCCATGTGCTGTGTACATCCTCTGTGTGCTAGAGCTCATTCGTGAGTTCCCTTTTTATCCAAGCTGGTCTCCTGGCATAGTTATTATCTTTCCTGAGTAACAGGATGGGCCAGTCTTTGCTCAGAGGATGCTATCTTTAAGGACCTTTTGATGCTGTCCTTAAAGACTTTCCAGCTCTTCTGAGCTCCTTTGCCCTTCAGAGTTGCCTTCCTTGGGACCCCACCTTCCATTTCCCTACAGAAGCCAAAGTCTGCTCTTCTGAAGCCCAGGGTCTGTGCTCTCCTACCTGACTTCCTCTGATTTTGAACTGCGGTATTTCATGGTCCCTACAGTTAAGGCTGTCACAGATGAATTACCACATCCAGTTGAACAAAATGGTTTCTTGTTTTTCATAGACGATCCAGGACACTATCACACTTGGTTAGCCAATCTAGCATAGGTGTGGTGTAGCAATATACGGCATTGGTTCCAAGCTTCCTGGATTGCTTGCACCCCATCTTGTAGCCCTTCTAACAATGCATCCTATACTGGTAATATTTTTCTACAGGAGGATTTCTAAGCAAATCAGGCACATTCTTTTAAATTTCTCTGATTTTTTTCTTGTTGTTATTGTTGGGTTTTTTTGTGGGTGGGTTTTTTTGGTGTGGTTTGTTTTTGTTTTTTTGTTTTGGTTGGTTTTGGCTTTTTATTATTATTATTTTTAATTTCAGCATCACAGTTCAGCATCTTTTGAGTATACCTTAGTGTGCTGGTCCTGCACTTGGGTCATAACAACCCCATGGTAAGCTATAGACTTGGGAATGGGTGGTTGGAAAGCTGCAGGTTGGAAAAGGACATGGGGTACTGATTAATAGTCAACTAAATACAAGTCATCAGTGCATGCAGGTGGCCAAGAAGGCCAATGACATCCTGGCTTGTATTAGGAACACCGTGGCCAGCAGGAATAGGGAGGTAATCATCTCCCTGTACTCAGAAGTGGTGAGGCCACACCCTGAATACTGTGTTCAGTTATGGGCCCCTCGCTATAAGAAGGACATAGAAGTGCTGGAGCATGTCAACAAAAGGGCAGCGAGGCTCACGAGGGCCTAGAGCACAAGTCCTGTGAGAAGCAGCTGAAGTTGTTTAATCTGGAGAAGAGGAGGCTGAGGGAAGACCTTATTGCTCTCTACAACTACCTGAAAGGAGGTTGGAACAAGGAGGGGGACAGCCTCTTCTCCCTGGTGATGTGTGACAGGACCAGAGAGAATGGATGCAAGCTGTGCCAGGGGAGGTTTTGGCTGGATATTAGGAAACATTTCTTCACTGAAAGGGCTATCAAATATTGGAATGGTCTTCCCAGGGCAGTGGTGGAGTCACCAATCTTGGAGGCATTTAAATGGTGTGAGGACCTGGTGCTTAGGTGCATGGTTTAGTGATGAGCTTGCAATGTTCGGTCAAAGGTTGGACTAGATAATCTTGAAGATCTCTTCCATCCAAAGACATTCTGTGATGCATGGGTAGATTTTTTTATTTATTTAGCTTTTTTTTTTTTTTTTTCTTTCTTTCCACACTAAAATGAAAATTTTACACAGATCTCTACTTGAATCCACAGGAGCATCATTACTTCCTCAAAGTGAGCTCTCCTTCACTCTCTAATTTGTGTAAATCTTTCCAAATGGTCTATACGAATAGTTTTCCTTTGGCAAATATACTGCTGAAGTTAAGCTTATTTGTTTTGTTGCTTGTCCCAGAATTAAAGAGTTCAACCTAACTGCTAGATCCTCTCTCTAATTCCATAAGAGCATGGAAAAGCAGGATGATAAAGCTATTTCAAGCCAAAAACATTTTGCAGAAAGAAGGAAGAGTGAGTTTAGTTTCCACTAGGCCAATTTGATAACTAAGGTCCAAATGTCTTAAATAATAAGTTTTTTTCCTAACTGCGAATGACATAATATAATCCTTCACATACAACAAGACTTAGTTTGGGAAAGGTTTGGCAGCTGTTGAGTTTTGTTCAGTGTCGGGGCTTTGAGGCTTTGTTTTAGGATTACTGTTGGCTTGTCAGATGCAATGTATCAGTTTATTAATTAAAATACTTATTTTTTCTATATGTAGCCCTAAATACTAATCAAAGGACTGGGGAACTGTGTAACTCAACCCAAGTAATTATATTTTGAGCTAACTCTTTCTTTTCTTATTAGCCTGTACCATGTCTGAATGCAAATTGAATCTGACTGCTCTGTTAGAACAAATATTGCTTGTTATTTTGCATATGTCAATCTTTGTAAAATCAATAAGCAATTGTATGGCAGAAGAGGAGTATGGGACAATTTGTTTCTCAGTTGTCACTCAGGCAAAGGGAGATCATGCAAAGGAACATTGTACGCAGCTCTGATGAATGCTGGGAAAGAATCAACAGGCTAATCCTTTACATGCATGTTTCTAACTTTCACTAAAGTACAGTACAGAAGCTGAAAAGAATAATGTTAAGCAGGCAGACTCAGATGCAGAAATCAAAGATGATAATAAAAAAGGTAACCAGAATTCAGTGTTGCAAAACACTTAGTATTGTGAACATATATGAATGTCAGAAGCACTTTTGAGAGTGCCCCATGACCGCTCTGCACCTTAGAGAATAAATGTGGCAAATATAATTTTCAGCAAAATGGTTAGCAGAAGAGCGATGGGAGAAAAAGCTAATTCCAAATAGAGAAGTCATGGCACACACTACTTCAGAAACAGACCATTTTTTGGCTGAGAATTTACAAAGAAATGGGGCAATTTTTTCACAGCTGAGTAATACTCTGATCAACCATGTGCTTTGTAAACACCTGCCTGAATGTCAGGTCAGATGAATCAGTCACATCTGAGTTTCTTCTTCAAATACAATTAGCTTTTTCTTTTAGACAATGAGAAGCCTTCTTAAAGGTGACTCATATACATGTCTGTAGTTGAGTTTCTAAGATGTGAAACTTACTCATCCTAGGATAACTTGTAGCTTGGTAAGAAATAGCCACAGTGCTCCACCTTTCAAACATCTACCCCGTCCGTTTTAGCACAGTACTGACACATTAGTCAGTATGAGCCCACTCTGACAGTGCACATTCACATTAGTGTAAGTCTTGACTCAGCCTTGCTGAGGCATGCAGACCTTAGGAGAGTAGTGGATGAAGCACTCAAGAGATCTTCCTTGAGCAGAGTGGCCCTGATCCATGCCCTAATACCAGGTAATGCCCTGAAGAACCGCTTACTTCTCTTATTTAGATGGGTAAGAAAAGAAATCTAGGGGCCTTGCACACAAACAGGCACAAAATCAGAATAACTGTATTTGTGCTTTCCTGGCCACCACTACATTATATTCTTGGCTGCTAGGCTTTTATAATTATTACTGATTTCTATTGTGACCTCAAACCGTATGAAAGTGCTATAAGAATAACTGTAGGTTTAGATAGGTTGAAATCTTAAGCCAATTAGTTTAAGGCTTTATTGACTAACATCAAGGAAGAAGTGCTTAAACCAAAATCTAGTAACAGGCAAATCCCATCAAGTAACTTGTGGAAAAAGATACAAACACACTTCTGAAAAACATCACTGAATTTTCAACAGCCTCTTTGATCACACTTGGTAGGCACAGAAGGGTCACAGAGCAGGTCTGACCCCTGCTCCTGCTCCCCAAGGATACTGCTCTCCATATAATTATTTGGGATACAGTTATTTCACACAAAGTGCAAAGATGATGTTCGAGCACAGATTGTGAGCACCACAGCACTTCAGCCTGGGGCACAAGGGAAGGTGGGGCTGTATTGGTGGAAGAACATGAGGTCCTGCCTGTCAGCAAATCAGCATCTTTGAGCACTGAGGCAGGGATGCAATGTAGGTACGAGAAATGCCAGCACCCAGAGCAGCCTGTTTCATTGTCCACCACAGAAGTTGGTTGTACCTATTTGGTTTGGTTGCTCTGGGAATTTGGCAACACCTAAAGAAAAAAGCCCTTTCTGGGGACCAATGTCCACAATAATACAGAATCCTGAGATGGTCTTTACCCTCCTCTAACTCAAGTGCAACTTTTCACAGTATTGCAAATCGGAGAGAATCTTCAGCTCCCAGCCATATGTTGCTTACTTCTAGTCTCACAGTGACTTTCCCATCACTCCCTTCTTAGGACCCTTTCTCTAATCAAACATATTTCAACAATTCGTCTTATATACACCTCAGAAATTTCCATCCATATAATTGATTTTCCCATTACAGGTTTGCTCATCTTATCCTGGCTGAACAATCAAATAAAAGTACCCCAGGCATTACAGCAGCATGCCATATAATTATCTGAACAAGATCTCAGCCTCCACCAACCCTCAGTATGATAATTACAAGTGGTGTCCTCTCATCCTACTTGAAAAAAAGATCTGAATCCTCTTCTTTTTAAAATAAACCAAAGCATTTTCAAAATAAACCGACATCGTGTTTAATACAAGTTTGCTTTCAAACATAGGGGTTTATTCTTTTGAGGTAGCTTCAAAAGCCTACAAATACCTGAATGCTTCTCAGAATCTGAAAACTTGAAGAACAAAATTAGCCCAAACCTGAAAGTCAAAAGTGTTTAAAACTTTGTAGTTGGATATGGTATTAATAATAAAACAGAAGCCAGGATCCAGCCTGATTGTTGATTTAATTTATGTAGAAATGTGAACCAATTCAAAATGTAGTCTTTTGCTTCACTGATTTATTTACCTGTACAATTTTACTAATGCTAGCTACAAGCACAGAAGTTCATTAATGAGAGATTAAGCCTCAAACACAGCACAGGTAAAAATAAAATTAAAAATTGTATATTCATTCAAGCGCCCTGTAATTCAAACCAGAATCACTAAGCTGCTCTGCTACTTGAAACTGTCCTTCAGAAGTTGTCTGAAGTTGAGGCAATTGCTCTTTCACCAGAATTAAAGTTACATAACTCCTGTGTTGGACATTTTTTTCCCCAAAACTGACACCAAAAAGAAGTCTAAATAAAAAGAAACAACTGATTTAGTAAGTATAACATCATCCTAAAACTCAATTCAGTAAAACATTAATTTCCTATTTTGACAACCACATAGAATACTAAATCAAAATATTTACCTAGTTTGACACTATGAAAAACACCAAAAAGGGAAAAAATCTTAAATGTTTTTTTTTCAGGAAGTGTTTAATCTTCTTTCATGTGATATTTTTCAAATTTATTTTGGGTTTATATGGGTCTATCAGTACTCACTAGTTATAAATCAGGAAACATTACCTTTTCAGATGTTCATCCGGCAAAAAAGCTAAGCTGCCATCCTATTCACGTGAACAAAATTTAAGTATGTCTAGTATGTCAGATTAAGTTAATCAGGAAAAATCTATTACTTTGTATTGTGTTCACCTATGACAAAAAAAACCTAAGACTTGTAGTGCAAATAGCAAATTAGCAGACAAAACCATTTAAAAATGAAGGCTTAGGAAAGAAGAAAACAACAGTTAAAGGGAAAGAAAAGGAATACAACCGTGTTTAACGCAATTAGGTACACAGTAGGTTAAAATATCAGCTTGCAATGATCCTAAAGAAAAGGGATACTCCCGGGTGGTATTATTCTATACAGCTTTATGCCTTATCCTAACAAAGAGCCTTGAATTGTGCTTCTCCACATCCAGCAAACACCCATGGACTCATGGAAAGTACTTTCAGATTATTATTGTCAGCTCCCTTTACATATTGTTGCAACTACCACTTCTTAAAATATTAAACATGCTGGAAGAAACACTGACAAAGCCTGAGATTTGAAAGAAAGAGCACTAAGGTGAGCCTACCAAGCAAACAATTTATCACTACAGCTTGCATTCACCTCGTCTGCTTGGCAATTTAAAGATCAGGCACACATAATGAAGTCAGCTACCCAGGGGAATTATGGCATTACCCTTTAAAAATATGATAAATATTAACAAGCATTTTACTTCCTACCCATTAAAAATCTGTAGGTTGCAATAACTCCAATTAGAGTAATAGTCAATTCAGACATTAATTCCCACCTTCCCCTCAGTTTTACAATCAGTAAGATTTTTGTGCATTTAAAATTTACTTTTCCACCAAAATTCAAGCTTTTTCAGATGTAAACTTACAACACACTACCGAGACACACGTTGCTCTCCCTCATTTCAAAAAAAGTGCTGTAATAAGCTTGAAGACTTGTCTACAAAAGGGAGATGATGAGGCTGATATGAATTTAGAGCTTTCCAGCCACTTCAAGGCAACTCATACACCCACAATGTGAGGACACAGTAAATACAGCCACCTTATTGCACATCTCATCAGGACTGGCTGCCAAGAGGTCCCAGTGTAGATGTGTCCATAGGACAGTGTGGCCATCAGCAACCCATCCTCATTCTGCTCAGCATTTTCAGATGGATTGGTGAAGTGGCCTCACTGCACCATGGTGTTTTTTCTTTAAGTCAGCACAGGTTGTGCGCCTGGGTCAGGGGATGCCAGCAGGCTGGGTGGCCAAGTCAACACACATCCTTTAGCAGCAGTGTCATTTTAGATAAATTTAAGCTACACACAGAGTTATACCTTACTCCATAGCAATGTCTCTGTGTTGCAAGCTCTGTACATCTTGCCCAAATCCAAGAGAACAGGTACATATATATGGGTACTTTTGCAAGAAAAGCAGAAGGTAACAAAACCAAGTCTGGAAAGAATCAGGGACTTCTCTGGGTAAATGAAAGGTAAATGAATGAACTCAAGGTATGATTTGATGACAGACTAATCTATGGTGGAGCTGACACCCCTTTTTCTTCAGTCAGAAACTGAATCTTGCCAGGAAAAAAAAAAAAAATAAAAAAAATATCATGTTTGTAGAAAGTAGAGCCCCCTATAACTCCAGCTAACACTACTTTATTCCACCCCTAATAACCTGCAGCTGCAGGTTATTTGCGGTAAGTAGTAGGATGACAGACCCTACCGTACTTCATTTCAGCACAAACCTAAACCACTTCTTTCTCCTCAACACCAATTTATGACTCAGCTAATCCTAACATAACATGTGGCTAATACAAGACATACTGCCTGCACTGGGTTCCAGACTTCTGGGCATATAAATGTGGACTAAGACCCAGGAAGCTTTCCAAAGAGTATGAGGAAGTGAGAATCTGTATTCATGAATGCTGCTATATAGCTTACTGCTTTGAAGGGTGTGGAGGGTGAAAAGAAAAAAGTCTTTATTGAAGCCTTTATTAAAGGATCTGCATTTGATGGTTCTTTACAGACTCAATGTTCTCTGCCTGTGTATGATCACGCTTGTGATCCTGTCACTCATCCACCAAAAGAAACTGCCTTACTGGGAGATAAAAGAGAAACGCAAGGCATAAAGCTGCTCAGAACAGAGAAGTTTCATTATGGACCAATTTGAAAATTAATCATTACCTAGAAACTGAATGGCTTTGTACTCTTCAAAAACTTTTAAATCAGATTTGCAATTAAGCTCATGTATCGCATTTTGTGAACACAGCGGTAGGTATCCAGAAACCACTTTATATACAAATTCTTGTAGGAAAATCCATTTACTGAGTTTGGGTTAGGTTGTTTTGTTTAGTTTTTTCCCCTGTCTACATTGCAGCACATTTCCGAACATGACAGGAGACAGCAGTTCCATCTGGGTTCACATTAGTTGGTGAAATGATGGTGGATCCTATCTTTTCACACCGAACTTTCCATCCAATTGCATAAGTATGGGTCTGACAGTCACCCTTTAAATTTGCTTCTAGTAGGGTCCACTCGATTTAAAATTACCTCCTGCATTTTGATTCCTCTCCTTACTACTCCAACACATTAAAAATTATCAAGTGTATAATTAGGTTATAAAATAACTAAAAGACGTTATTTGTCTTGTACTTCTGCTTGTCGCAGAAGTAGAGTCTTGTACTATCCTGCCTTTAGCATTGCAAGAAATTAAAATATATTGGAATAGTCAGGCAACATACATTGTATGAAAATGTTATACCAGCTTTCATGTCAATTATTCTCTAAGATTTATGAGGAAAGATTCAGGTAAGAATGCCACTTGGAAAGGACAAGCTGCTAAATATTCAGCTACAGAAACCTTTTCCTTCTAATTTTATATACAGTAATACCATTTTTTTTCCATCTTACGTTATGTAAATTTACTTCCAAGCCTCTATACAATGCTATTTACTACACTTCTGTCTTAAACGTTCCATGGTGATTATGACTGAGTCTGTCATTCAGAAGCTAAATGGCATTTTTAAGTTACATTTAAAATGGATATGATTTATGTCATAAATTAGGATCTATGTCTTTACTTGTCATATATAAATCTTGAAATTACTCATATATAAAATCATATGCACATGCACCAAGAAATTTAGAGTTTGGATTAGACTCTCCACACTTCTCTACACAATCAGCTTGAGGGAGAAAGGTGATCTTCAGGTAAAGACTATGAACCGCTTCTGTCAGGATGAAAAAACCTTTGCAATTCTCCTGCATGTTGTAACCCCATTAGAAAAATAGAAAGTAACTATATGACTCTACAGGTCAGGGGTGCATAATAAAACTAGAAAACAGCTTGAGTTAGCTTTCAACTAGCTAGGGAAGTTTCTGTGAGCCATCTAACCTTGACCATACCTGGTGGCAACTTAGACATCATTTGTAACCCCATTTTACAGGATCACAACATTAGGAGGCCAGACATCTGCCCAACCCCTCCCCACAGGCAGTGAAGAGAAGATGCCTGGAGAGCCACCACTGCTGACTGTTCACCACCCAGCATGGGGAACAGGAGCAATGTGGTGCCAGACAGAAATAACTGTCCAGATGAATTAAACCGTAAAATTAATCTTAGAAAAAAAATGATTATGCTTTATTTAAAACAATTACCAGTTCATTACAGATTATTAATACATGGAAAAGTCCGATGTAGAAGACTTTTACATCAAAAGGAAAATATGGCAAAGCATTTACAACTAAAATTTCTACGTATGAGATATTATAACAGGCATTCGAATTCACTGTGGTTGTTGTACATCTAGTAATACATATTTTTACCTTTGCACTCTGAATATCAGATCTGCTTTACACTGATCACTGGAATAAAAAATGAAACATTTTAAAACTGCAATTGTATCAAATTAATATTATGTAGCTGATATTCTTCCGTAACTGACTTTTTCTGTATGTATAGGTTTAAGTGCCAATGACACAAACTAGAGGAAAGCCATAGGAAAACATGGAGAAACACCTCTCAGCTTGTACAGTCATAATATTACAGCACATTACTGGGCTCATATGCCCCCCAAAGTAAATTAGGAATAGGAAAGATGCAATAACTGTGTCAAGGAAGAGCAATATATTAGGATTATTCTCTCTCCCAAGAACCCAGAGGCCAGGGTGTGTGAAGGGCAAGCAGAAGAACAGCCACTAAACCTTCCTTTTATATCCACCCAAAACATCTGTCCCCTTCTTTTATGACAGCATCATTGAAGAAGGGTGAAACAGCTCTGTGAAATGTAGCTCTTTCAACAGTACTTGTCTGCTATCTAGTAAAAATCTGTTCTGAAAGGAAGCTGAACGCCCTCTTGATGCCTTTATATAAAAATACTCTCTTTCAAAATAGACAAGTTTACCTCTGTGTACTACTAATAATTACCTACTGACCTCAGCGGCTGTTTTTATCTCTTTGCCTTGGGCCTTATGGACCACATATAATGCTAGCTGGGAATTAAAGAAAGAAAAGGACACTGACACTGTCTGTTAACTTCCTAGTAAATACATGTTTGCTCTGCCTGATTTTGGAAAATACCTTAAGAATTTATATTTGTATGAATTTAATTAATTACATATAAGGGGAAAAAGTCACCACGTCATATGTAGGTATTTATATAATGAGAAAGAGGAAACATTTATCAAATGAAAATAGTATATGCAGACAAACTTAAAGCCCCGACAATATAGCAGTGAAATAAGAAAAAAAAATTATCTTAATTATTCTCAGATATAAGAAAAATTGGCTATTTATTATTTTAGAAAAAGAATTACAGAAATAATAAGTTGGGTTGGTTTTTTTTGAAGACATTGGATACAATAACAACACATTATGGTTAGTGTTAACACTAGTTTCTCCAGAATTGCTTTATTCCCAGGTGTTAAAAAGTTAGGAATGTTAAGAAACAGCCAATGTTGCCTAGGGGAATACTTATTTCAAGTTTTCAGGACATATTCCTTCCTGACCCTTAGCAAGTGTTCTGTCAGCTTGGAAACATGAAAGGAAAGACTCCAAAATTTTGATTCCTGAAATTCAGGATAATTAGTCAAAACAGGGTTTACAGTACGCTCGTCCCATCTCCAGCAACTGCTTTGGCTGATATTAGAGACATGATACTGTGCTACATGACACAGTGTATGGATTTCTTATGTTACCAGATTGATCTTTCTCCAAGAATGCCTTCCTCTCCTAAAAATAAAAATAATAAAACTTGGATCTGAACTTCATTCATAATAAATGCCACAAGCCACAGGTATGATACATCATCAAAGACAAGAACTCACTTTCATTAAAACAGAAAAAATATTCCGAAGTGTAATTCAAAAAAAAAAAAAAAAAAAAAAAAAAAAGTAAATAATAAAAATGAGCTGAAATTAAAAAAAAAAAACATAACAACTCAATTTAAAAAAAATATTTTGGGAATGGGCTAAATAATTAAAC
>JAAGNO010008300.1:5994-20018 GCA_033439905.1 Ceryle rudis
TTTTTTTTTGTAATCTATAAAGCATTTTTGCTGTTCTTTTTCTCATGCACATCCATGTGAAGTCTGTGGATACCAGATTAACAACCTAATATTCATGAGTTTTTCAGAAGTGCATTTTTCACTAGATATTAACTTTCTGTCTTATTTAGGGACACTATATATTTTCTTGTAACACATCTGTGTTGCTAATCTTTTATACATTTTGAAATAAATCCTTGAAAGGACACTTCCTTCTCTTACTAGGTCACTGTAATTCAGTGCATTAAGAACTCTGTTGTTGTGTAGCTGGACAGACTGAATGGCCAATCATGAATCTTTTTCATCTCAAGAAGGAGTGCTAAAGCTTTCTTTCCAATATTATAGTGCTGTTTAAGTTCTAAATCAAGTTATTACAACCCTTTTTCCAAACACTAAAAGATCCAGTCAGAGGCAAAATAGTGAAAATACTGCAATCCATACTTCATTGCCTGACATGTGTGAGATGTAAGTTGCCTAATAACATATGTAATTGCCACTAATAGGCTTACTAAAAACCCCAAAATGACCCATTCTGAGAAATAAATTCTTATACCAAAAATTTACTCACAAATTATGCACTTAGTTTTAGTTTAAATACCCTGTCCACATTGATGAAGTAGTAGGTTATTACACTAAACTATTTCAGAATTTAAAGTGTCTGTAAAGCTGAATCAGCATTTCATCATTCAACTAGAATTTTTGCATTTTTTATTTGGTATTTGATTTGTGTTTAAAGTAATTTCTTTATTTTTTAGACACATACATTTTTATTTTTACATACCATGTCCTAATCACTTCATGTACATGTGATGCAAAAGTACTAATATAATTTAGTGAGGAAAGCTATGGTCACTTTCACAAGAGGGTGGAAATTCTGATTTTCACCATTGAATGTCCCTACTTATGCAGGTAACATTTATTAGACATTTTGAAAGAGAAAGGCCTTAATTTTGGTCCCACTTATACAAGTAGATGATTTCAGTAAATTAAAAGTATAAAGTATGAAATGTTGGGTTTGATTCGTTTCATTAGAAACTTGTCTATTGTGTAAAAAGGCTGACTGATTCATTGTGTACTATTTAGCAAGTGACTTGAGAATAACAGTATTATTTCATCATGATGCTTTTCATTGAATTTTTTTTTTTTTTTTTTACACTTTTATGATAAAGGAAATCATTACCTGTCTTTGGTTATGAACTCCTTTGATAACAGCAGGTAGTCCAAACTGCTGGACTTTATTAATGAGAAGAGCTCCTGGCACTACTGACTTTATTAAAAAGAAATCTGGGAATAAAGCAATAACTGTATTGACACTTTCTCATTATACTTTTTTGCTTTTGAAAGGTGCTCTTTAATTCATTATTTCCAACTTTCAAGGGAATTTGGATTAAAGCATATTTGAAAATTAGGACCTCTGCTCCTGGAGCTTTTTCCAAACCTCACTTTTATTAGTAACAGAAGTCATGATAACTTCTTCCCAAAATACAAGATATATTTCATTATTTTCCAGCATTGGGGTCATCTGTGTTCCAGTACCAGGAATGTTTCCAGTTTAGAAAGGATCTCTAACTCAGTCTCATAGCTTCCTTAATTTAGAGTTTCCTCATACACAAATCATAACTAAGTTGTGGGTTTTTTTGTTTTGTTGTGGTTTTTGTTGTTGTTTGCTTGGGTTTTTGTTTGTTTGTTTGTTTGTTTTATGGTTGTGGGGTTTATTTATTTATTCATTTATGTATTTATTGTTGTTTAGTGTTTTTAACTTTCCTATTCAGACACAAAGTCATGTACATAGAGACATTCCTTTTCTTTCCCACCTAGTGTTGCCTGTGCGCTGCTTTATATTCTTCCATTTGTAACAGTATTCCTAAACTCTTGAATCATAATGACATTTTCTGTTTTTCAAGGCAAATATTCCTTTGCTAGGTTTCAAAGCCTTTTTTTTTTTTTTTCGTGTGTGTGTGTGTGTGTGTGTGTGCATTTGTTTGTTTCCCCCCTTGGAACAGCATTATGATATCTCTGTCAGAATAAGAATGAAAAATTCTTCCGTATATTTAATTGGGTTGACTAAATATAAGCTTTCTATACTATAGTAAAGTTTCACAATGAACATGCACTATTTTCAAAAGACATATCTCTCACTTCATAACAACTTAAACCTCAAGGAACATCATTTGTTACTTCTGCTGTACTCATTACTTTGGTTCCCTATCTAGTTCTCTTCTTTTTACAATAAATAAATATCTGGAATAATTTGTTTCCTACCTAATTTTTTAAAGATGAAATTAACAATGAACTTGTATTTGTTGTTCCTTTGCCAGTGGGTTAGCTGTTAACAGTGAGGGATATCATTCTTTTCCATAACAGCATTACACAATATTGAAAATAGAGGTAGGAAGGGAAATATTTACTATGAAAGAACTTTTCCTATAGATTAAAATGCACAAAATTTTCCTCAGCTCTATATTCAGTGAACAGTGGTCTTGACAAATAGAAATAATATGTATTCTAGGATTTCTCACCAATGCAGAGTTCTTTATGCACATTAAAAAACCATGACCAGTCCTGCTTGCCCTTTCTATGGAGCAGAGTGCAGCTCAATGCACAGCTGAAACTAAAATACCCTAAATGAGCAAGCTGCACAACGGGAAGAACCAAAAGTCTTACTCTTATGAAAATGCACAGGGGCGAGTACATAGGGAGAAGGGATTTTTGTCTTTATTTCCACTGAAGGTGACAGATTATATCTGCCCTGAAATTAAACAGTGATCAGACAGCACACTATAAGAATGTCAGAGTTCAATCTTTAGTACTTTCAAAGAGCTGCAGAATGGTTTTATGTTTTCAAAGACACAGGTGAATGCAATTTTGCTTTTCATAGTTGCTTGATTTCACCTCATTTTCTATATAGTTTTGTCTTTGATAGTTTGTTTTTTTCAGGAGAGCTAATAAATACACGATTAAACAGAACAACGTATTTTTCTACAATGTAATAGCAAGAAATATAATCCAGAGAGATAGCTTGGCAGAAAAGCACTTACAAGTCTGTTACCCACCTTTCAGTGATCTTAACATTGTAGCCAGCACAGTGAACAAAATAGAATTATTTGAAAAATTAAAGAAAATCAATTTCCTGAAAGCAGAATAAAAACTTTTAAATTATTCTGCTCAAGTAAACTATTATAGATAAGATAGGAAAAACTTTATCAGTTTACTGAGTTGAAACACATTAAGAAATGATGTATAGACTTCTAAAGCTAAAGTTGATTTAGGCTATTTCATCCATTAAAGAATTTTCTCATATTAATATATATTAACATAAAAAATGTTAACTTTTTTTATTAGCAGTTAAATTATGTACTTTTGTCATTATTAGTAATTATAGTACTTCATTTAGCAATATTGAGATTAAACTGTTCATTAGTTCACATTTAGCATGCAGTAATGTGTCCCAAGGAACAATCCACAGTTTTCACCCCTATAAATTCTCTCTCTAGGGAAAGTGTTTGAGCTTACCCCTGTCTGCTCATCTAGTAATAACCAAATAGCACATACAATTTCAAACAGAGCCTGGGTGACTCCTCTAGTGCCCTTCTGAGTGCAAAGCCAGAGTAATAAAAATTCCTCAGTTTTTAGTTTTGAACAGAGAATAATAACTTTTGAATCTTTTAAATTTTGGTAGGAAAATCAGGTATAGCTATTTCAAGTTTTGGACAATTTAAATTGATTACATCTTGAGAGAATAGTGTTCCAATCTTCCTAATTAAAATTTATCAAAATTTTTTTTCTAACTGTTTTTATTTTTTCCTTATGAATGTTCAGTTTAAAATTTTACTTGCTTCAACTGTCATTGTTGACAAAGACATGATTTTATCAAAAATGAGGAAAAGGGAAATATTTTTTTCAAAGAATGATAGTTTTATACCTATTTAGAGCTTAAAGTCATTGCTACACCGTACTTTGTTTTTCTTGATGCTATACCGAGAACAAGCAGCAGAACTATTATCAAATTATCATTATAACTATTATCATTAATTATATATTAAAAGACAAACTGTGAAGTAATAAATGCTTTTTGTGCAGCTGAAAAATTACAGCTGACAAGAAGCGGCCTTGGGAGGATATTTATTTCTGTAAAGACCCTTTCATTACACATTTGTTAATACTTTTGTTTGTTTGTTTGTTTGACCTCAGTTCTGTGGCTTGTCTCACTTTCTCTTTACATTTTTATAGAAAGATATTTTCTAAGCTATTTTTCCTGTTACCAGGCTGTCTGGTCAAAGATTTGTTTTATTGACTGCTATTCATGAATAACATGTATAAAAATATATTTCATATCTAAAAAAGCATGTGTTATTCTTCACTTGCAGGAGAAAGTTTTGTAGGCAGATGGAAAGCAAGTTTCATGAGAACATTTTATCCATTGCTTTTTTCTACTGTGTCTAAGAAATTACTGGTTTTGTGCTATTGTACTGAGAATGGACTGTAAACCACAGTGTATTTTTTGCCATCTCTGATTTTCAAACTAACTTCATTAAATCTATTTGTTGGAGAAGACTAGTGTCATTTTGCTCCAAAACTTGTTCATTATTTCATGTTATCTTCAGTTATATGCCTTGGCATATGCTGCTGTGCTCCATGACACCCCATAACAAAGAGAATTAGTAGCCCTAACATGAAATTACCTGGTAAGGAGGTTGGCCATCTACTGTGTAATAGGATTGCCTCCTCAGTGACAAGATGATATATGACATCATATGAATCTAAATGATAGTAGTCATGTACACCTTTGCATCAACAGGGGGGCATGAGAGAGACTTCTCACAACAATAACTCTGCCAGTTTTATGACATGCTTGTTCACTTAATCGAAAACTTCTGAAAACATCTGATATATTTTTTATTTGTTACTTTGAATTGCTCATCCATAACTGTGACAGATAAACCTTTTTTTCTTTCTGGAAAACTGACATTGAAGATGTGAGACCTATTCACAGTTCAGACATACTGTAAGTGATTCTCATACTATTACAATATATGCCATATATCAGACATTGTTTAACATAGAGAGAAGTTTTACAGCTGCACTGTGACACCTCCATCTTGTGTAATTTGTTTTCTGGTGTCTTTATACTTCAGGCATATATCCCTGGCTGTTATGAATCACAGTTGACAGTAGGAAAGAAAAATATAAATAAATAAATAAATAAATACAAACCATATTAATGTAACCAATATCATAATGAATAATACTAGGTAACACTGAGGTAGACTGTAGGACTCCTAGTAGGAGTACGAATGATGTCTCAATGATCAGAAATGAAAAAAAATGAAACAATGATCTTTAAGTCTATTTTTTATTCTGCTACTGAAACAGAAGATTTTGGACAAATCTTTTTAAGAGTGGCTATGAATCTGAAATATACACTAAGAAAAAGAACAATTGCAGTATTGCATCCTGACATGTCTAAGACCTGATAAAAATACAGATTTGAAGGGTGAGAATGAGAAATGAATATTCATCTTGCCATCCTTTAATATAACTCTCTTTCTCTACATGTGTGTCTATAAAATAGTTTTGAATATAATAGGCACTGTGTATTTGTATAGAGATCTGGTTTTGTTTCTAAATGTAAATTATATTTAACCGACTCTGGTATTAGAAAAACAGTTATTTCACTTTATGGCATATATGACAAGGTTGTGAATTTGCTAGCATAAATATCTTATCGTTTCACCAGCTTCTTGGAATTTGCTGTACATTACGTGAAACCCTAAGAATTGTATTAACTTTAACATATGGTAAAATGAGAACTTGAACTTACACAACAGATTATTCTCCTGGCTGTAAAAGGCAGAAAGGACCATTTTGATTATTTTTCTGATCTGTGTAATATAGCCACGGAATACCATCAGTTCTTGACCCATAACTAATTGATAAATAGAAGTATACCCATGGAAAAAAAGACATTAGTCATCATTCACGCTTGCTGATCCCACACTATGCAGAGACTACATTCAGAACTGGGGAATATGGTATCATCACGATTACAGCTAATTCAAACATATGTTGTGACTGTACAGAAATAGACAAGATATATGTCAAATGTAAGCAAGGAGACATCCAGTGTTGTGGAGCTCTTCATGTTTTTTAATCTGGCCTTCTTGCTCCATCTTCAATCTATCCCTGCAACTGACTCCACCACTTCTCAGCAAGTGGGAAGGATGGCAGCTGTCATTAGATTTATGTTTCGAGCTAATTTTTCCAGATGGTACACAGCAAGTTGAAGTAAAATTCTTACACTACAACTGAATAGCTGAATAAGAGAACCATACAGACATGCTGAGGTGGCTCCAAAGGAGAATATTTCAGAACTAATACAGTCAGAGCTATAATCATGATAAATTAGCTGTATACGAGTTTGGCTCCTCCTTCTTCTAGGAATGATCATGTGATGGTTCAGGACAGGTATAGTTCATCACAAAGAGCACTCCACAAAAATAAGAAAAATTACAGATAGTCAGAAGATAAAAAAGAATATCAAAGATTTCTTTGATACCTTTGAATTTTAGTCCATGACTATTACATTTTTGTGACTCTCTGGTTTTGTACTTTTAAGATATGATCTCTGTTTTTTGTTTGGTTGGGGTTTTTTTGCTCTGAAAAAAACCCAATTTGTATTGTAGACATTCTACAATGCTAAAATTAACTCCAGTATTTTCTCTGCTTTTCTCATGGATTGTTAGAATTTACTGTTTCTTTGTTGTCTGAAGTGAATCAGGTAGATTTACATAAATACATGTCCTTTCTCTTTGGGAAACATAAAATTTAAATTTTGTTTGTTCATTTAAAGCCTGAGAAAACCTAGTAGCTTCAGTTTGAGTTACATACATGTATGTTTTAGACTAGCATGAGGTAAAAAAAAATACTTTCAAGAACAATTTCCCACATTCTTCACTTCTTGTCATTTATATACTTTAAATATTTAAATTTCTTGGTAGACACCACTGCATGCAGAAATACCTAGCAAGTGCAGCCAAATTATATAAGGGAAAAATGAGACAAAACAACTACCTTACTTCCCTGAGCTGACCAAAGAATGAAGCAGTTGGCAGGTGGAATATTTCAGAGGGCTGATAATTGAGAAAGCTGGAAATTGCTTTAGTTAAATAGATTGTGAAATTTCTGTATAGACAGATTTTCCAAACTAAGTTTCATGGAATGAGGGGAATACAGATTACAGATATTCTTAGTGATCTGATCACTCTGGATGCTGAGGAAATATGTTGGCAATGTGGCAGGAAACTAATCAAGTTCATTTACATTTTGAAAGCTATTTAGATTTTGAACAGTAAACAAATTGTGGTAATGATTTACACTGTGGGAAATAAAATAATAAATACTGGTTTTTTTAAAACAAAATATATCAAAGGTACAGGTAATGAAATCACTTTTTTTGGTGTTTTAACCAGGATCTAATGCAGATTAAAAAAAAAAAAAAAAAGGAAAAAAAACCCCACATTTTTAGATTTTTTAGATCACAGAATCACAGTATGATTTAGGTTAGAGGGCACCTCTGGAGGTCATCTTGTCCAAACTCCCCCTCTACCCCGACAAAGCAGTGTCACCCAGAGTCAGTTGTCCAGGACCATGTCCATTTACATTCTGAATAGCTCCAGTGATAGACTCCAGAAAATATCTGGGCGACCTGTGTCAGTGCTCAGTCACCCTCACAGTAAAAATGTGTTTCCTGATGTTCAGACAGAACCTCTGGTGTTTCATTTTTGCCCAGTGCCTCTTGTCCTGTCACGGAGCAACCCTAGAAAGAGCTTGACTCCATCTTCTTTGCACCCTTCTTTCAGGTATTTATACCCATTAAGAAGATTCCTCCTGAGCCGTCTTTTCTCTAGGCTTATCAGTCTCATCTCTCTCAGCCTTTCCTTGTAGAAGAGATGCTCCAGTCCCTTCATTATCTCTATGCCCTTGAGTTTCTGCATTATACCTATATCTTTCTTGTATTTGAGAATAAAGATGCAGAACTCCACATGCATCCTCACCAGTGCTGAGCAGGAGGGACAGTTCATCTCCCTCAACCTTCTGTCAACACTCCAACTGATATAACCCAAGATACAATTAGCTTGCTTTGCTGCAAAGGCACATTGCTGGCTGTTCAACTTTGTGACCACCAGGACCCTCAGATATTTTTCAGCAAAGCAGCTTTCCAGTCAGCCAGATCTTAAAATGGGTGCATGTTCTTCCCCAGGTTTAGGACTTTGCTCTTCCTCTTGTTGAACTTCAGGAGGTTTCTTCCATCCCATTGGGCTGATAGAATTAGATCAAATACTTAGATCAAGACAACCTGTGAAATCAGAAAAGGGCTTTGCATGTTCAGAACCTTGTAATTTTTTTCCAACTATTCCACAAATAAACTAAACTAAAACTGGGTTTTGTTCATGTAGTCTCAGATACTCTTTCCATGCCATCTGCTTCTCTATATGACCCTTCAAAGAACAGCTTATGATGTGGTCAAGCTGTGTTTGAATGTATGTCTGTTTAAATAATACATATCTCCCAGTTTATTTCAAAAATATAAGCCTCACCTCACTTGGAATTTTCTGCTGAATCTTGATCCTAAACTCAAATGTGTAATTCAAGCACTTTATTGTTAGCATTTCAGCACTTCCTGTCAGAATAAATGTATCTAATGGAGCAAGCCATGTAGAAAATAAGTTCTAGCATTTTTTTTATCATTGAAACAAATATAAATGATTCCAGTGCTCAGCCCCCAGGCAGAGATGATATCTGCCCTTAAAACTAGCTACTTCAAAGAAGTTCAGAATACATTTGCATAAACCAGTTGTCAGATTGTTTATGTTTAGTTCAAGGAGATGAAAATTAGTTGTAAAATGCCACATGGGGAATTTGTTCATACAGTGTCCATAGGGATGAATAACTTCATAACTTGGATTTTACATAGAATAGTTCAAAGGACAAATTTTAAAATAATATTTCCCTTCCCACTAGGGTTAAGTACAAAGGCATATCTCAACGGACTATAAATTGCTTTTGTTTGCTAATAAAACTTATCCAGAAGGGTTGTCTATTTCATGTAATTAGATAGTTTGCTCCTGTGGTGGTAAATGAAACATGTAACAGAGGAAAAGGCTGTGTTTCACAGTGTTGAATTAGAGACACATATTGAAGTACATTGAACTGAAAGAAGACAGCATAGAGTAAATGAGCTCTGCTTAAAAGGGTTTTCTACAGGGGAACCAGATCCACCATAGCTGAAGTAGTAACATTGCAAGAGTACCCCCATTAGGCCACTGCAACATTTCAGGTTATATTTAGGAGGAGGTCACTGAATTTAGTCTATCTGATGAAGTACTAAGTGTTTTAATTTATAGATCACTAAATTAAAAAGTACTCTTTCCTGATTCTTAGGCTTACTCTATTTTCTGCAGGAATTGGTGAAGCTTAATATTTCAGTAAATTATTGTTACGTAGTAAGAGTACATATGTTAAGTTACATAGTAGATTACCGCTACTAAAATAAACAAACAAGATCAGGACATTCCAAGGCATCTGAATCTAGCTGTCTGTGTTGTCAAATTGCCTTTATTGATAAACTTTAAGAATTGGCACAAAAAAAGGAATTGTCACAAACAAAGGAATTGTCATGGGTCAATAAACAGTTTCAATTCGGACATCCTGTTAAATGGTTAGAGACATTAATATATGGATAAAACCACGGCATTCTATAGCAGTTGTCTTTAACATTGGATTTAATTTATTAATATACACATTTCATTTATTAGTGTAAATCTGAGGACAGAGGGCCAGAAACATGGATCAGTCATACACATGCCACAAGTTTACCTTGACCTATTAATATTATATGTTATCAAGAGAGAAGCCAATCAATGGATTATAGACAAAATCTATTCCTCAGATGGTACCAACTAAAGAAATGGTGAGAATTCAGCAGAAAACCATCTCAGCATGACATAAAAGGAGGAAAGTGAAACGAAGACATAGGATTTTGCACCATTATGCTACATGTTTTATTAATTTATATCCACTTATTTAAAAAAGTGTATATTTAATGTGTTATTACAGTGGACAAAGATTTGCTTCGGTAATACAAAGAACCATAGACTGTTAGGAGTTGGAAGGGGCGTTTAGAGATCATCGAGTCCAACCCCCCTGCCAAAGTAGGATGACCTAGGGCATGTCACACAGGAACGCATACAGATGGGTTTTGAAAGTCTCTAGAGAAGGTGACTCCACAACCTCTCTGAGCAGCCTGTTCCAGTGATCTGTCACCCTCACCGTAAAGAAGTTCCTCCTCATGTTGAGATGGAACCTTCTATGTTCAAGTTTATACCCATTATTCCTTGTCCTATCACAGGTCACCACTGAAAAGAGATTGGCCCCTTCTATTTGACACCCACCCCTCAGATATTTATAGACATTAATAGGATCCCCTCTCAGTCTTCTCCTCTCAAGACTAAACAACCCAGTTCCCTCATTCTTTCTTCATAGGGGAGATGCTCAAGTCCCTTAATCATTGTCATATTTCCAGTACATCCCTGTCCCTCTTAAACTGGGGAGCCCAAAACAACACAGTATTCCAGGTGTTGTCTCACTAGGGCAGAGTAGAGGTGGAGGAGAACCTCCCTACACCTGCTGGACACAGGATACCATTGGCCTTCCTGGCCACAAGGGCACATTGCTCTCCCATGGAGAACTTGCTATCCACTAGGACTCGATGGTCTTTCTCCATGGTGCTGCTTTACAGCAGGGCAAACCCTAACCTGTACCAGTGCCTGGTGTTATTCCTCCCCAGATGGAGGACTCTACACTTGTCCTTATCGAACCTCATGAGGTTCACCTTCGCCCATCTCTCTAGCGTGTCCAGATCTTGTTGGATAGCAGCACAGCCTTCTGGTGTGTCAGCCGCCCCTCCAGTTTCATATCATCAGCAAACTTGCTGAGAGTACACTCTATCCCATCGTCCATGTTGTTGATGGCTATTGAAATAAACTGGTCCCAGTACTGATCCCTGGGGAACACCACTGGCCACAGGCCTCCAGCTTGACTCTGAGCAACTGATCACAATCCTCTGAACTCTGTTGTTGAGCCAGATTTCAATCCACCTCACAGACCAATTGTCTATGCCACATTTCTTGAGTTTTCCTATGAGCATGTTATGGGAGACAGTACATATACATGCAATACATATGCATGCAAAACTCTCAGGGATCTTTATTTGGGTTCTTTTGCTGTGTAAATTAAGTCAATTATACTTTTGCACATCCAGCTGCTGTACATAGTTTTCCAAATATTTTGATGAACTCTTCACTGTTAAATTTATTGGCTTACAGGTTTTTTAATCTTTAAAATTTAGGTTCAGCTTTTTTCTATCTTTTTTTTCTCAAAAATTCCTGCTTCCTTTCCTAGAACTACTTTTTGTTGTTCCTCAGTCTGTCAGATTACCTTTGAACAGGATAAGATTTTATATATTTTAAAAGTTTATTTGGGAATCCTTATTCCTTTTATTTATGTAAACCTCAAACCAGTTTGATCACAGACTGACAAATTCTCAGTCTTAATATCCTGCCAAGACGTTGTTCCTGAGTATTTTCAGTTCTCTATCATTTCAGGGAAGGGAAAGGAAGCAGAAATTTAAATAGGAAAGAAAACTACAGACACATTTCTGCTGATGCCTACTAAAATCAGAGAAGTCTATGATGAACATTTGCCTAAAATACTGTATTGGATAGGATAGGTTTATCAATGTTCTGGTGTCTCACAGACTAGAATTGGCTCTAAGACAATAGATGTCATAAATGTCATATGCTTATGACAATAAATGTCATAAGCTTACATGAATAAATGGAAATTATTCTGGAAAATGTTTATGCTGCAGCTTTCAATAGAGACTACCATACATTTTATCACTGAACAGAACACAGCAACAAGAACTCAGAGAAAAATTCACATGGTTAAATATATATTCTATTTCTTCTTCAAACTCTCTGGTACTCTGGAATATACGTATAGGACTTCTGTCTTTAAAAAAAAAAAAAAAAGACACACATCAGTTTAATTTCTTCAGAACATCCTTTTTATCTGGAATGAAAAAAAAGAAAAGATGAAAGAAAATATTTCTTTATGCTAGGATTAAACAGTTGTTTTAACAGAGGCAATAAAATGATGTGTTTCAGCTAACAAAGTATGGATTAATAGTGATGAAAAGAATAGCTGTCAATTAAATAGTATTAAAATTCCTCAGGTATCTTCAGACAGAATAGAGATGCAAAGGGAAAGCAAGGTCTTTTTGTTTACTTAAACTCCAATCTTTTTTTCATAAATAAGGCTATTGTACTATACTTTAAACAGAATTCCACACTGCTAATATTTATGAAGTCCAAACCTCCTATTTTTATTGCATCTGTTGGGATTATAAGATGTATCCTTTAATAAACTTTTTTTTTCCAAACTAAATGGAAGTCTTTCAACTTCCTTTATGAAGACAGTAAGTACAAATTAGAAATTTAGTGTCTTAACAGCTCCCGAACTACTTTTTTTAGTTGATGAACTGAATATACTCAAGCTTTAGTCAAATTTTTGAATCCATTTTGTAAATTTTGCGGTACATGATGTGCATCATAATGTCTGTTCATATAACAAAGTTCTTATCGTGAGCAAGATGACCATATTCAGAATATGAATACAACAGAATTGCTATATTTACTGTTTTCTGGAGACCCATGCAGTCATTGTCCCTGCATCATTTATGATATAAAAATAATTTTTGTCTTGGGTCAATAATGTATAAAACTTGTATTTGCAAAATCATTAATCTTTTCAGGGTTTTTGCTACTCTGCTTGTTCTGCACTGGATCTCTTTTCAAGTCTTGCTGCTGCTCAAAATCTCTATCTCTCACACAGAAGTATGTAACTAGAGGCACAGCTGATAAACTACTAGTGTAGCAAAACAGAAAGACTTTTAAAATTCTCTGGCTTGTGCCTTGGACAAAGATCAGGGAGACATGAGAGACACTGAAATTTGGCAACTGTCTTTTGGGGAAAAAAAAATGGAAAATGGACCTCAATAAATGCAAGAAGCAAACTGTACATGATAGTTTCACAGTTACACAAAAATAACTGATGTAGGATGAAAGGTAAAATGCAAATGTAGAAGGCATATGACAAAGAAAGGATTCATATCAGTATTATTTAAAAGATCAACCAATAATGATCAAAGAACAAACAACCAAAACCAATTGTGTTTACTCACCAGCCAAAATTAGACTGTAGCTGTAACCCGGGGCAGTATGACATTTCTGTGCAGGTCTGCCATCATTTAGTTGAATCTTCACTTTGAAGCTGTCTGTGATGCCCTACAGTAATAAATGAATACTGGTATGTTAAATTGGAAGTGCAAAAAATTGCATAGTTCAAAACAATAGAAATTAGCAATAAAAAATAAAAGTAAAAAAAAAAAAAATCCAGGCATGTGTAGGGGTTTTCACTTCATATCACTTTTAATGTTTACAGTACAGTGGAGGAAAATAAGGTATTAATGTGTAAGGCCTTAAACATTTACTTTAGGATAGCATTAACCACAGCTTGAAACTGACAGTTTCTCTGCTGTGACCATAAAAAACATTTCAGGTTTTCTTGCTTAGTATCAGACATGTAGAAATTCGTGTTTGGTCAGATGAACTGACATAAAGCCTTCTGAATATTATTTTATTTTCAAATTATTTGTCTAATCTAGTATGTAATATTTGAATTTGTATATGGACAGGAAGAGTCTATAATTCATAGTATCATTATTTTCTGTCTTATGAATCTCTAGAGAAAACCCTCGTGCACTGTTCTTTGGAACCTGAGTTTCAGTACTGATGCTTATGGACTGAAGGGAGCTACATTTTAAGTATATGATAGACATACACAACCTATTATTAAATAAATATAAAAATAATTAAAAAATATAT
>JAAGNO010008302.1:385-16414 GCA_033439905.1 Ceryle rudis
GACTTCGCCTCTGCCCGCTGCCGACGAGCACGGGAGCCTCGGCTACTCTGCCCGGGCGGAGCACGGGCGCGCGTGGCAGGGCCAGAGGCATCCCCTTCTGCGGCAGCAAGCTAGGCGCTGGCGCGGGCTTCCAGGAAAGCCCGGAACGAAGGAAATGAAGCCCAGCTGCCAGGCCCGCTGAAGCCAGCTGAAAACGCGAGCGGGCGTTGGGCGAGGAGAGGACCAAACGGCTACTGAACGCGCGAGAGCGGCGCCCGGCATCTCTCGCCAGCACCCCGCCGAGACAACGGAGCAGAAGGCACCGCCAAGAGCCAGATCCATCATCTTAACCTTGGAAGCCTTTTCACCAGGTGAAAAGAAAATCATTGTATTCAACAAATCAAGTCTTGGGGGATTAGACAAATTCCGCAAGAGTACTCTGCAAATAGAGCAGCGCGCGCGAAGCGTTGTTTCCGAAACAGATCAATACCCGGCGCAGACAACAATAGATTGCGGCTCCGTACTGTCATTACTACCAATAGTAGTCTTGAAAGACGTCGCTAAACGGTGACTGTCACAATAGCTCTCGTGCGAACAATGCTGCTGCCGCACCTTCACGTGAAACACTTCCTCACCGCTCCGAAATCCACCAAGATAAACCCATTTTTAAATACACCTGGTTGTTTGATATGCAGAACAACCGCACGAGTGTTTACCTTGGCAGAAAGAGTAAATATGTCAACCTTTCTCAACACTCTTCCTGTTTCCTTGAGTTTGCTAAGAAAAGAAATTACACAACAGCCTTTGGAAACATTAGGAAAATTATCTAAGAATTTGGCCATTGCTTTGCCAAGAAGCACCGGGCAAAAAGCTTCCCCTGCAAACAGCTTAAAGAAGAAAATGTAGCAGGCTAGTGTCACGGCAGCACGGATTTGTGCCCAGGAGCAAAAGCCCAGCGTCACAGGTCCGAAAACCTTTGAGCGGCACAAACGGCAAGAAGCAGATTTCGGCATTTGGGCCGGATGCCGCGGGGCTCACGGTACCCCCAGATGACTTAAAAAAAGGACAAAGGTGGAGGCTCAACTCTCAACATCTCATTGCCTCAGACTGATGGGCAGCATCAGCTGCATAAAGGCAGATGAGGAAATCTGGTAGTGACTTTTACTTAGCGGTTAATAGTTCAGAATAAATAACACCCAATTAAATTATTCAAGGGACTCGTTTTAACTGTTGTTCTTCCTCCTGTCTTCCGAGGTGCAAGAGGAACTCTACGGACTATCTACAGGCGCTGGCAGATGGCACATACTATTACATGTATATTAATTTTATATGCCTACATCTTCAGCAGGACATGTAAAACATTCCCAGGCTATGCCGGCTCTTCTCTCCGATGACCGCACGCTGAGCTTCCTCGAACCGGAAATCTGTCTGAGCAATGACAGTGTGATCTGGCCGGGGGGACCAGCCCTCGGCAGCCAGGGCGCCTCGCCGGAGCGCTGGGTCCTTCGGCAGAGGATAGGCATGGCCAGACAACGATTCACAGCCCTGATCTGAAGCACCCTGGGGCAATCTCTGTCTCCTCTGCCAGCTCCGAGGAGCCCTAGGAGATGTAGGCACCTGACTTTAGTACGGCTGCATTTCACATGCTTCAAAACAGTAGGCTGCCTCCCATTCCGGACATGAAAACCAAAATAATTTCCACTCCTTAAAATGGAATTTCTACCCCTTTTTAGTTCTGCTTTGATTATGCCCACCACCCTGGTACCATTTATCTGGGAAAGCGTTGGTAAAAGATCTTTAAACCGTTACAAACACATACCCTGTTCCTCATTCAACAACTGCAGATCTGTTATCTTGGCTTATGGGAACCGATCTAAATAAATAACATCATGATATCAAACACTGAAAGCCACAGGCCTGGGGCCATCGGGGCTCTACTTTTTTTCCGGGCCTTGCAAAGACACAAATTTCCAGATACAAAATGTAGTTTACCATTAGAAGTAAATGTTTGATCTGTGCAGCTTACAAAATGGCTTTGTTTATCATAGCAGATGAAACAAAAAAAAAAAAAAAAAAAAAAAGAAAAAGGAAAAAAAAAGAAGAGAAAGGAATAATTTTAAACTCCAAACAAAACTGTTTATATGACAGCTTTTAGTGCTCCATGGTTCTGTGCATTTAGGAGAGAGTCAAGCAGTCAACAGCATCAACTTTCATTACATAGTTCTATTATATATGTTTATGCGACTTAGTTGTCCGCCTGTTATTTAAGTGATTTCCTCATTACGATAGTATGGTAAAGATATTTGCTGATCTTGTCAAAAAACGTCAAGCGGCTCGTTCGCAACGTTCCCGGGATCCCAAAGCGTGCCCTTAAATCCATTCACTCACTAGGTGAGTGAAATACCAAAGCAATTCCAAAATTCAGTAATGGCTTAAATCGCAGGGAGGGGGAAGAAAAAGGAATGAATTAAATCACACGTTCATTCCGCAGGAGCCAGAAAATAAGCCTAAGTGGTGAAGAGTAAAATCCGCGCGACTCGGTGTTCAGAAGATGCGCGCTATTTGTGCACCTGATGATGCTGCTGACCGTGATTTGTGCCTATTGCACCTTTCTCTGGAATTCAGTCACTGGAAGCCGCATATGCCGATGACAAAAGCCAACAGGAGTTTGGGAGTGGCACCAGTACAAATCCAATGGGAAGAAGCCAACCCGTACCTCACACGCTCCCCAATGTCTTTTTTTTTTCCCCCCTGCATCCCCTACTGAACACGTTAGACAAGCTTTGTACTCCCACTTAATTCCACGTCAGACCTCAGTTCGCTGCTTTAACAGATACACTTTGTTCACAGATCCCTCGTACCCATGGAATACTCTAAACCTTTTCTTCTGTCGCTGCTAAATTTGGCAATGGCAGGCACCAACGTCTCCTCCAAGTGACATTTGGCTGGATCCGGCCCCCAAGCATTTCAGGCTCTCAGACAGCTAATGTGCATGTTCTTGAATTATTAAATATATTCAGGAGTCTTGACAAGGTAGACACGCAATGATTATGACAAAAAGTATTAAAAAAAAAAAAACCCAAGCTACAGTATCCAACAGGCATGACTGAACTGTTCCAGATACAATTCATTTAGAGCAGAGCCAATGCAACCGACTCGCAGAGCATTTGTTCAGACCCATTTGATCAGGTTAGTTTTCTTCCAACATTAGAAATCAAGAGGATTTGCATTTTTTTTTCTCTCTCTCTTTTTTTTTTTTTATTTACCAAAACAGGACCTTAGCTTCCAGATTTAAATAGACGTGAGGGATTGTAGGTGGCTGTGTCTCTGGAACGTCCTCTGCAGGATACACTCAGTTTGCCACCACGAGCAAGATACAAACTCAGAAGTAACCTCTCTCCTTTGTAACTAAATATTTAGCTCCTCCAAGTATGCAGCACGGTGTCTCAGGCCAATTCAAATACCATAGCGTGGGTCTTTTTCTGCCCCCACAGAACTCTCTTTAATAGGACTCGGAGGGGAGGAGGATCAACCGGCTCACAAGTAAACATAGCTGGAAGGATGGGAGGTAACTAGCATTCTTCTTCTTCTTAATCATAATTACGAAACGCTAGGGATGAGAAATATGGCAGCAGTCGCCTTTGTGTATCTCCGGAGCTAAAGCCTCAAGTATTTTTCAGCAGGCAAAAGGAGAGGGGAGCGTCACGAAGCGCAGCCATGGGCTAGGGAGCAGCGGCAGAGCCGGCCGGGGCGAGGGGCCGGGGCTCGGAGGGGCCGTGCCCCGTGCACCAGCACACTGCAGACCTGGAATGCTGCCTGGCAAACGGAGCAACGTGGTGCAACACGCAGGCAAAGCCAACACCCAAATTCAATCATCATTTTCTCCGTTTTCTGACACACACCATAACAAATGGGGATACCCTTCAGGGCCACCGATGTCATTCCAATAGCTATGCGCCTACCGCACGTGTTTTCCTTCGTCACTAAAAGTACTTCTCTGATCCATAAGCTTAAAATTCCTTTCTTCCTCCCCCCCCCCCCCCTTCCTCACAACTTTCCAAATTGACCACTTCCCACAATTCCAACCTTACATACCCCTCCCCCCGAAAGGCCCGGGCGGGTGATCCCTTTTCTCCACCCCCCCCCCACCCCCCAACTTCTCCTCTATGCACCCAAAATGGTCCTCAATTTACCTGGCAAAAATACCTTGGTTCCGTGTGAAACTCAGCCCCAGGCAGGGAGCCGCACAGCAGAATGGACGGGATTTTACGATGCAGCAGGTTTCAATGGAAAAATGAGAGAACTGTTGAAACTAAGATGGTTCAAAATGCAGGGTTTGCACATCCAGACAACACTCCCAGGATGTGTGTCTCTGGAGAGGTGCCCATGGCCTGCCATAGGGCCATGCTTCCAAAAGCACCAGCTCACCACCAGCCTTAGCAAACGGACTGACATGGGGTTCACAGCCCCAGTTGATCTGAGGTAACAGAGAGGGCCATAAAGGATTCACCTCTCATCTGAATGCAGGAAATTAAACTTTGTCTTCACAGCCGTGAGCAGGCAAGCCTGCAAGCCCCAAGTCTACATGGCAAACTGAGTGCCTTCGTCTGTGGTGTGAAGTCCACCCAGCTGGCAGAGGGCCTGGGCAGTATGGCAGCTGTGCACAGTAGTATCCTGCAGCTTGGGCTCACTTCCCAAACCAGAAAGACCTGTGCAAACTACAGATTGCAATGGCTGCTTTGGAGCCCACTGCAGCAGTGTCTGTGCAGAAGTCATGCCAGTAGCTTTGGTACATGCCAACAGGAATGACCCTCACCCAAAAATTGTGTCAGCTTCCAAAGAGCCATCACTACACTTTGCAGATCAGAGGCACGTGAAGAGACAGACATTGAGCCGTATTTCTAGAGCTTCCCTGCCTGCTGCTAAGAGCTCATGAAGAAAAACCCCTTCCAAAGCAGCACCTCCTAATCATGCCTGAAGAAGCCCCTCGTGTAGGTGGGTCAGCTCCAGGAGCAGACCCACATCTCCCCATGTGGAGCTGCCACCCTTGCAGCAGAAGCCTTGCATCAATGTATCTGGGGCTCGGGGCTGCCACCCTTAGAGACCTTTTTTTTTTTTTTCCCCAACTTTTCCTCCATTTTTGTCATCTCCATTCTACTTAGAATCATAGAAATGTCTGGGTTGGAAGGGACCTGTAGAGGTCATCTAGTCCAACGCCCCTGCTGAGAGCAGGGACATCTTCAACTAGAGCAGGTTGCTCAGAGCCTCATCAAGCCCCACCTTGAATGTCTCCAGGGATGGGGCCTCAACCACCTTCCTGGGCAACCTGTTCCAGTGTTCCAGTTACTTCTTCTCACTTCCATTAGGTCATGTCTTTCGCTCACATCATCTCATGCTTTAAAAAAATCCCAAAATGGAAAAACTAAACCCCTTGTCATGGTCATTCACTGCTCTATTGACCTTCTTACCACTCTTTCCTTTCTTGGGCAGCAGAGATACTATAGTACACAGAAGGAGCAGGGAAGCCCCCCACTGAAGGTTAGAAAAAGCAGGAATTGTTTTCCTGGGAAAGGAGGGGAGAGGTGAGCATTCATCTCTTATTGGGTGGTTCTGGAGAGGCACAGGAATGTGCAGGGCCAGGCTCCTGCACAGGCTCGGTGCTTTCTGCACATCTCAGGCTGCATTCTGTAAATCAAGATTAAACTCACTCCAAAGGAGCCAGTAAAGTTTAAGTAGCCAACTCGGAACAATTTCAGCATCACTCTGGAAGTGTTTAAAAAACACATACACACATGCTGGAGGATTCACAGCACATAAAAACTAGGTTAAAACAATGTTAAATATCTAAATTGACCTCCTGATACTAGTTACGTCTCTTCCATATGTCTGCCTTAGCTCATGCTTTTGTCTCTAAGACTTCAGAATTCAAACGAAGAGCATTATACTAATTATATACTATACCATGGAGTATTTACAGCAATTCCTGTTCCTAAGAACTGCTTGAGGTAAAAAGAGAGCAAAAAAGCTTTAATTCTGCACTTTGAAGTAAATTGATCCCTTAACATTATCTGAACAGGACTTGTAAATAGTGTCTGGAAGAAAAGCCCGTCTCACCCTTTTAGAGGCTAATATCAAGATATTCTAAGGACACAGTACAAATGGTGAAAAAAAAAAAGTTATTTTTATATCAAACAAGTTATCATTGTTTTTCCTCACATATAAACTATGTTAATCAATCACATATGTAAAATCTACAAAGCACAATAAAAAGCATACAATACATTTATCCCTGGAAAAAAAACAAAAAAAAAAAGTGATGTAAAATTCTAATAGCCGGTGCTAGAAATTCACAAAGCCACTCAAAGAAGATTTAGGGAAAAGTTTTGATTCTAAATCTGAGTATCGGGACTCCCTAGGTAAGACCATGTCATGAGAACTTGCTAGTCACAATGACTGCAAAGACACATCCTGGTTCATGCAGAATTTGTACTCTGTTTGATCAAAGGCAAAATCAATCAAGTCCTGCTATGTAACACAATTTATTTAATTCTTGCTATAATCTCAAAACACTTCAAAAATAAAGGCCATCTTCAAAACCAATAGGGGTTTTCAAGGCAATAGGTTGAGAATATAAATAAGGACATCCAAGAGCTGTACAGATGACTAGAGGTGAGGCTGACTGACTAAAGCAACCATCACTGCCAACTGTACTGCCTCTACAAAGTTTTACCTGCCTTGTTGCTTCTCTTTGGGTGACTGCTCGCTAACCCATGTTCACAAACATGGTTTTTAAGTGTTTAGTTGAGCTCTACAAGCATTTATCAGAGGCACTGCTTTCAGTTTATCTCAGATTTAGCACTTTAAGGTGAAACTCATGGTCAATCAAAATCAAAACTCATCCCCACAAGATTCCATTTCGTTCACGGATTTACAACTTTCAGTTTGCTCTGACTATGCTGAGTTTTCATGCAATGAAACAACTTCATTATTGAAAAGAATAACCACGTGGAGGATTAGAGTAAAAAATGACATATGAATGCTTCCTTAACAGTGAGAGTTAGGAAAAAAAAAAAAAAAAAAAAGAAGCAAAACTTTCCTTTGCATCAAATACTGAAGAAGCTGGCTGGCTGGAGTGATGGCTGGCAGGAAAACACAGTGTCAGCTGCCACCATGGATGTCCTGAGAGGTAACAAGACAGACTGCACGAAGCTTTCCGGCAGATGCTTAAACTTCAGCAGGGAAGGGAAAGAGTAACAGGTTACTTGAACCTTCTTTTAGTTACTCAGAAAGCAAAAAATACCCCCTTTTTTTCCCAAAACTCTTGTTTTGTAAAACAATTGCAAAAGTTGTCAGAACTACATTCTGTCAGCTAAATGAAAGGACTTGGCTGCTGTCAGACAGGGAGAGCAGCTGTGTGAGAGTCCTACACCGTTCTGCTCAAAGGCCTCTGGCCTCTATCTTTCCAGGGTAGGGTGGCACCAGGAGGTGAGGGGAAGGAAGAGACTCGCTCACCCTCTTGTTGCTTGTTCAGGCTTGTGAGTTCCTGTCAGTCACAGCAATAGGTCTGTCAGGTGCAGAAGGCAGCCTCATGGTGCAAATACACAATAGAAATTAGATGAAGACTCCTGTAACTTCCCAAGTATCTCATCTGAAAGTTCTCACTGATGTTTGAAAGGATGCTTGCTCCGGAGTTTTACAGATTTGGAAATTCCCCTGTACGTGGCCCTGCTTGCAGAGCTCTAAATGTCACAAAAATGTGGAAGTAGCATAACAAAATGCATTAGTCCGCAGGGTGATATTTAAGCCCATTTACCACATTAAAGTACTGATGGGCAGATGGACAGACCCTTGGAGTATTGAGTCAATGGGCTAATGCTAGACTACAAGGTGAGCATGTGCATATGGATTGTGCTCCTCTAAACACAGTCTAGTCCTCAGGGGATTTCTCAGCACTATGAAGAGTTTCTATGGAATAAACTAGTACCTGCCAGGATATTCTTTCTTTCCATGCTGACAGAAACACGCAATAATGCTAAAGAGACAATTTCAAGCAGAAGACTAGCTTTCTGACAAGGGATTCTTGAGCAGCTCCATATCTATTACCCAACCTCTGGATGTAATCTCCAGCTCTTGGGATTCAAGCAACAGCTCTCATCCCTACCATTCTTTCTCCATTTTCCACTCCTTCCTTTCCCCTCAGCATGCACACAACCGAGGATCCAAACCATGTCACTATACACATACCTGCTTAAGAACATGTGGGGTTGTCCTGGTGATCTCTAGCATAATTCTCCACCATAATACATGTGTGGACCTTAATTAAGGACATTTCCTGCAGAACTTAAAAGAATCTAACCTTTTATCTGCAGGTCATATATATCAGACACTGAATCACCTCAAAAATAAAAAGCTACAGCATCAAGAATAAAAAACCTCACTTTGGTTAAATACATTGCAATGTGGATTACAAAAGTGTGGATGCTGCTTTAGGGATGTTGAATTATTTCAGCAGCAGAGGCAAGAGCCACTAAAAACTTGTCAGGGACAAAGTCCTGCCATCAGGATTTCCAAAGCTTTTGAAAATGCATTTGGAAATGAAAAACACACAACAGCTAATGCACTAGATAATTCACACTGGTAGACTAGGATACAGATATCCAATTTACAGATAACACAACAGCTTCTTTTCCCTTAGTCATAAATTCCAGGATGATCAGATTCTGAATAGCACTCCCAAATACAAAAGAAAAATAGGGCAGATGATGAATATTTTATCGCTGAATTTTTTGCTATACATAATCATATTATTTTATTATCTCGTGCTGTGCAGAAAAAAACATGGGAAATGAGGCTAGATTTGTGAATGATAATAATAATTTGTCAAGCTGTTTGATGCAAGGATGAAAACACAATAAACATGATTTTAAAAGTTGAGATAGGAAGACTGGCTACTGCCATGAAAGCGGAAAATGTGGAAGTGATTTAAAGGTATTAAAGGAATGTAAAAGAGACTCAATAGAATAATTTATATAGCCAGAACAACAAAATAAGGTACAAGAAGCACTAGCAAAAGCTGTATCCATTAAGACAAAAGGTAACTATTTTGACAGTCCTGGGAAAGAAAGATGAATAAACACCCTCTCACTACACATCTCCACTCAAGTTTCACCTTGACTTAGAAAAAGCTATTTCCTTAGTACACTGCACTTTGATTATGCATAGACACAGAATACATCTGCTAACTGTATTCAGATACACATATTCTAACCCACTTTTCCCATGCTATTTGTTAGAGTTCAATTTTACTTATGATTTACCACATAAAATTATATGTTTCAGTATATTCAACACCAAAGTTAATCCAGCATTGTAAACAAGGGTTTTTTTAAAAAAAAAAAAAAAACAATTTTAAGAAACCAGTTTTTTGAAATCACAAAGACATACCTAAAGAGAGAACACAGATGGAGCTCAGCAGAGGTGTGCTGAATCAATTACAGAAGGACCCCTGGGGAATCTCAAGTCCAACCTCCTGACCAAAGTACATACAGCTGCAGCAAGCTACTCAGGGCCTTCTCCAGTTAGGTTTGGATACCTTCAAGGATAGAGGCTCGTTACTGCAATTTGGTAGCGATAAAACCCGGCTAGAGTTGCTGTTTATATGAGCAATAGTGATCCAGGTGTTTCAGTTACTAACAAAGAAATGGAAACATGGCCCACAGATAGGTAATCACATTAGCTTTGGCCACAGTGGTCTGACATTTCATTTGCAGTGTAGTAGTTCTGTTCCTAACTGCTCTATCTCTGTTTCATTACCAAGAAAACCCTTTAAAAACATAACAAAGCAAAATCCCATAACATATGAAGGAAAAAAAAAGATTAAAATTTGGATATTATACCTTGGAGGACACTGATGAAAAACTTCAATGCTCTTGTCTTTATTTTTTCAAGAAAGTGGTTATCCTCACTCCTGACCTAGCTTTGAAAACTTCAAGCCTCTCCAGGTAGGACTTTAAGTCTCCACAGGTCACTAGAGATTATGGACAGCATCAGTAATGCTCTAAACATGAACTTCTAAATATTAGGTTTTAAATTAATAATCAAAGGATTAGATGAGGACAAACGTAAATATTTACCTATGTACAATGACTCAGAGTGTCTGCGTGACACTTTCGTATCTACAAGTATAACATGCCTGGGTACCTAGCTGTCACATTTTGTTATTTCAGTTAGGTTCCCTCATACCAAGATTAGACACTCAGTATCCAGCCTTAGAAATCAAATTGGACAAACTCCTTTGTTTATAACTCTGTAGTAGAAAAAGGTTAAAGCAGGCCTTTCTTCTGATCCAGTAGAAAAAGCCACAGAAAGCAGCGAGAGTCTCAAATATCTGAAAGGCTTATAATTAGTCAACCTCTGAAAACTCCTGAAAAAGCTACCAGAGATAGAGCTCCCCTCAAGGTTTCCACGTACCATTCCCCTCTTAATTAAAAAAAAAAAAAAAAAAAAAGTAGAATTGAGATCTAACCCACATTTCAGATATTTTTATTCACTATGCAATCTCAGGAGCTGTGTGTCAGTGTCCTCTAAAAAAGCTCTGATCAGAGCCTGCCCAAGTCAAATTAAAGCAGGTTATCTCCTTGGCTTGCAGGTGATGCAAGAACACCTTATGATCCCATGATATTTATGTCCTTTCATCCTGACTTTCAGTGAGTGCTGCACTTCAATGTATTTTTCATTTGAAAAACCAAAACCAGAGAACAGAATGTCAATGTTTCCCTGTTGTTGTTATTTCTAAAATAAAAGATTAACTGGACATTCACCATACCAATTTCTGTTTCAGAAATAATGCATGGCCTTGTATCACAAAAGAGACAGGGTAATGAGGCCTTTACCAGTGAAGAACCAAACCCCACAGCAGTGCTCAGAGCACACACCTAGAAGAGGTACACACACGTGTAGCATCATTCTGCATTACTATGTGTACAGTGAAAGGTCAGGCATTTACACCATGGGAGATGCAGGACAATGTGCTGCTGAATACACATCCATCAACAAATGCAAGGCATAAATGGCTTTTTTTATAATTTCTCCTTTTTACCTCTAGCCTCTCCCAAGGACTATAATTTAATATTAAATGCTGATCTCAAGCATTTCCTGCATTTGCATTTATGTAAGCTGTTGCTGACACGAGGGAGAGGCAGAGAGAGCAAACGTTGCCAAGAGTGGTGTTTCAATGTGGTAAGGGTCTGGGGAAGCTTATCCATTGCTCTGCATTTCCTTAGGTATGTATGTTTGACCTCCTCTTTTTAAGTAGGAGAGCTTCATGGCTTCTCTAGATCCTCAGTCACGGAAAAAAAGAGTGCTACAAATATTTGTTGTAGGTAATTTAACGTACTGCATATGTTAATCTCATAAAGCTTCTCCTGAGAGTAAAGCATGCCACCTTTCCAGTGAAATACATGGACCTTACTTTCCAATTTCATTGAGGGTCATTATACCGCATGGTCAACCTTGGCCTCTCTGCTCTAGGTGCAGAGCTTCACAAATGAATCGAGGTTCCACTGAAGTACCTCAAATATAAATTAATAAATGCATGACTGACCTTTATGTCACCGAACAAAACCTGTATTTTTACCAGTTGTGACAAATCACATCAGGGAGGGAAGGTAAGTATTTCAGACTATGTTCATTAGATAAGAAAAAAAAGAATACTTAGAAGAATACTAAGATTAAAGTTAGATGTGAAATACCTATCCAACCACATAGGGAAGCACAGGGGTCACGGTCCACTGCATGCACCAACCTTAAGACATTTGTCTAATGCAAACAGTATCAGCAACCCCCCCATATCTGTTAAACAAAGCCTTACCGTTCTGCTATAGATTTCCTTGGGAAATAAAAATCCTCTCCTGCGAGGTAGGCAGCTGCAGTTCCACCTCCGAAATAGGTTTTCCTCAAAAGGGGGGCAATCCGGTTGTTTACCAGCAATGCTCCTACACCAGTTGGGAATCCAAAGATTTTATAGAACGAGATGGGAATAAAATCAGCTTGGTGAGCTCCCAAGTCTAATGGAGAACTGCTCACATATGAAGCTGCATCTAGTAGAACAAACCACTTCCCTGGTATTTTGATGGGGCAGAGTTTTCCATATTTTATGTCCTGTATCCATGAAAGGGGATATTTGGTACCAGAAAAATTGCTCTGAGCTGGATAAGAGAAAAGATGAGGTGTTGTGCAGTTTTGTTCTTCAGCAGGTAAGCTGTTTTTTTCTGCTAACAAGATTTCCTCTGGTTTTATTGCAACAGACAAGACACCCATTGAGGCAGTTATTCCTCTCATACCCACCACAGATGTGTGGCTGTCAGTTAGGTAACAAAATCGACTGCTAGGTTGCTTTGTGCCTTCAGGTATCCAAGGGAATACTTCTGCTACCAGTTTCAGTGCAGCTGTGCATCCAGATGTGAAAATTATGGTGTAATCTTCAGCAGTAGTGTGAAAGTGTTGCAATATCCTGAAAAATTAAAAAAAAAAAAAATTCAGTTATTTTCTGATTTTTCTGTTTTATTCCTGTGTGATATAATTTGGTTTTCCTCAGCATAAATTATTCTACTCTGACACTGGCTATGAATAGAAGTAGCCAGGCTTTTCCAAACAGCACAATACACTTCAACAAGTGTAACCTTAATAATTTTTCCCATGAGAGACTCTTTCCAATGCCACAGCGAACGTGGCTGTGTTTTTAAGGACAGAAGCCAATTCTGCCTAGATCTGAATAGAGTGGCCAGTCTGCTCCCTCGGTGGGATCAGAATGAAACCTGCATATGATTAAAAGTGCGCTGTCTTTGAGAGAGCTCAGTTTTATTTGCAAAGTCGTTGGGTTTTTAGTTTACAAAGTATTTGGAGCAGACAGAATACCTTTCAGTTAAAAAAAAAAAATTAAAAAAAATCTACTTAAATACTGGGCATCTCAATTAAGGGTCACAGGACTCAACAGGGAAACTTTAGCATACAGCTCTTCTCCTTGCTTGTATTGCTTGCAACAGAGAGAGAAGATAGCAAGAAGCAATGTACATGTCCTGTGTGCCTTATGCACATAAGGCTATAATCTCTGTAGTTGCAAAGCTAGGCTAAACCAGAAGCAACCTAGCATCTTCCAGTAAGCCACAATGAAAACTTAAGCAAGTTTTCTTGAGATCTCTTCAGATACATCTACAGTACACATTCGCTGATGCCTGGACAGCACCTCCTTTGCTCTGAACTACGTTTTGTGAACAACATCCAAAGTTCCTTATTGTTCCCATGCTGGCTAGTGCATCTATTAGAGTTTTGCAGTGTGCAGCATGTGTCTTTTCAAAGGCTGAGGAATGGCTTCGATTCAGTCACCTTACTTATCTTTCTCACCTGACAAACTTTCTGTGAATTAACTTCCGTAAAACTCCTAGTAATATTAACGGAAAATATTACAACTCTCTAAGAGACACCAGCTTCAGTGCATGGAGCAAATAAAATTGAACCAGAGCCTATATGTTGTTGCTTAGCAATGCTGTCTAGTTCTCAAGGCAGGTAAGATGTAACAGGGTTTCTCAGTGCATCTCTCCTGCTGCAGAGCATTTCCGTGAGCAACATCAGGTATCAGTACTCTCCAAACAGCTAGCACTCTGATCTGTGTAATTTGAAGTTACAGATCAGCATTTCGAGTGTCTATGAAACTCTGTTTCCCAGTGTCTATCATTAAAATTTTACATGTTTTATTTATATAACAGGAGATTTCCTTACTAGAACAGAAAGAAACTGAAGACATGGTTGGATTTAAATGTAAATTGTAAAAAAGTTTACAGGACAAATTCAAGGTAGCCTCTCCTGAACCACAGGACAGCAGAGAGAAATGCACCTTCTATGTGTCCAGTCTGAAACACAAATGCTACAGGTAAAAGGTGGGAGAGCTGGGTGTGTGGGTGAAGCGGTCAAAGATTAAACCTTAGAAAAGTAACAATTGCAATGTCTTTGATGTCTTTGGACTAAAAAACACCCTACAAAGTTCCACTGAAATGATACTATTAATACTTCTTTTTTCAGTTGAAGGGAAGTCTTGTACTGGGAAGTACAGGATGTCACAGATGGATTCATAGGCCCAAATGAGACTTGAGTTTCCTCAGAACTTAAAATTTTTGAAATCTGATAGTAAGTATTTTATGTCTCCTGGAAATGAAGAAAGAATTTCCACTTTTATGAAGGCCATCAGCAGGTCATGGATTTAAGCTGAGAAATGGTTTGAAAGAATTCGACCTTTCGGAAATAGATCTGCCAGGGGACAGCTGCTGCAAGCACTCACAGCTCCGGACATAATTTTTAAAGACTCTGTTCAGAGAAATCAAACTTCTCCATTAGACTTCAGAAACCATGTTAGGGATAAAGACAGGGACGATCACAGAAGTTTTTGTATTGAGTTGGATTGAATTAAAACTGACAGCCTGCCTCACTGCTGTGACCTGCTTGCTCTCTCTGGTCACTGAATCCTACCCACTACCCCTTCCCCTGAAGTGAGCTGTACAGCTTCCCCCCCTCCCCGCCCCCTGTTACAGCTTGAAGCACACGTGTGTGTTGTATAGGACACTCGACCGAAGGAATTGGAAACCCTCCACCCAAGCAGCAGCCTCTGTTGAAGCTAAGCTAGCTGTACCACATCAGGGCCATGCCCTAAATTTCTGTCCTGATACCATTCTGCTTTTATTCTCCTTTCCTTGCATTCACCTAGATATGGAAAAGGTGGAAAGCAGGGTAAGCAAGAATCCTAACTTCTTCTTCAGGGAAAGATCAGGAGAGCATTAGACTCTTGTTGCTAGGGGAATGGAACTGTAGAAAGCAGATTAGTACAGAGGCTGGGTCTTTGTGGTTATGGACATAATTTTCTATGTATTAGCTGATGTGGCTTATTTTTGTGTGCACTACAGTCATATTGGATAGGTCTTGGAATCATTACACTGATATGAAGACAAAATACAAAAGGTGCAATTCCAAGAAAAATCAACAAATATCCAACCTTCCATGTTTTTACCTCTGTGAGCCCTAGGACAAGTTATGTACTCGCATGTACGTGCACACACAGAATACCTTTTGAGTTTTTAAAAAGTTAGATGATGAGCAATTCCTTAACACGTCACAACTTTTCATAAGAGCAAGCTGACAAGAGCAGCAACAGATTGTATGCTGAAGACTCTTACCAAGGCTGCTTCACTCTGCTTTCTCTGCTCTCCTCCCCAGTCAGCCTCTTTGTGCCACACAGGCTAAGTGGGAGGTGAGACACAGCTAGGCAAAATGCCAGTTTTTGCTTGGGAATAACAACCTGCAGTTCGCCGTAGGAATTGTAACTGCAGCACTTAATTTCACCCAAAGACACTGTAAAATGACAATAGCTGAGATACAGGAATGGTGGATAGGGATTTAATATTGGGATGCTTTTCCCCAACCACGAATCTTGGAGCCAGTGAGTACTTTTATTTAACATTTTCACAACATTACATAACAATAAATATTATTTTGGGTTGTTTAGGCTCACAAATAGTGACAGCTCTATGTTTGGGTCATAAATGAGAGAGGCAGTGCTCATGCACCTCAGTAGTATTTTAACAATATTTAGTTTTAAATCATTCCAATTCAGGAACAGCTGAACAGTTCTGAAATAAAATCCATGACATAACACCTATGCATTTATCTATTCAGTTCAGTGCCAGAAATTGACTGTCACATGAAAAAAAGTCAAGCTTTAGGGTAAAATTGTCAAAAGTGCCCAAATGAATTAAAGCTTTTTTTTTTAAAAAAAAGACATTTAAGTTCCTAAAGCTAGAGAAACAACCAAGTTACATTTCTAATTGACTTCAATAGGAAATAGGTTCTTTTGTGAATCTTATTAGATATCCATTTGCATTTTGGGTCTCTAAATGCCTCATAAAATTGCTACAACTCCAGTACTTGCAAAAGAGGTAGAATTTTCAGTTTTCAAAGTCAGACTTACATTTAGGTATCGGATTTGAAAGATAAGCTGTTTGTTCA